>CAODLS010200044.1:0-24599 GCA_948243855.1 Flueggea neowawraea | reverse complement strand
CTTAAAAAGAGGAGGGAAAATTCGGCTCCATCTTCCTACTTTTTAGGGATCTTAATCCTTGTATGAAAAAGAGTAGAATTTGGCACACATATGCACATCTAATTAGGAGTCATATTCTTGTATGACAAGGAAAGACTAATTAGGATGTAGCTTAATATGATTAGGAATGAATTTGGCTCTCTTCTTGTACTAAAGGAGAAAACCCAAACCTAGTAAGACTAGGAATGAATTCGGCCCTCCTTTAGCACAAAGGAGAAAACCGAATCCAAGTAGGGCAAGGAGAAAAGAATTTTGGTTCTATTGTGGTGCCTATCTAGGTCATCTCATATGTCTATAAATAGACATGCACCCTTTGCCATTCATTCATCCATTTGGCCGAATTCTCTTAAGCCAAAATAAGGATTGCCGAATTTGTGAGTGTCACAATTCAAAGAGAAAATAATTTTGTGAGCTTTAGAATAGTGATTCTAAAAGGGTGCTAGTACACTGTGATCATTCCAAGGTAAGTTCGTTTGTGTGGATACCTGTAGCCACGTTCGCACAAAAGCAACGTGATTCCTTAAAGGTGATTCGAGTTCTTGGTACAAAGAGCTACACCAACGTTTCATACAACCGATCGATCGTGCCTTGGTGAAAGGTAAATCTTCCAACCTTAATTATATATGTTGATATGCATGGGTCCTTGGGAAAATTCAAGGCATTAAATTTTTGTTATATCCGCTGTCATGTATGTATATGAATGTCATATTTTAGCCGCGAATTCCAAAATCTCAATATGGCAATTCAAGAGGGGGGTGAATTGGATTTAGGATAGAAATTTAGCACCTTTTGAAAACCTCTTTTCACAAAATGATAAAATCAAAATAGAAACTTGATCCAATTCACAATCACAATAAACTAATTTAAGGATTGTAAAGAGAGTAAGGGATAGAGAGTCAAAGCTTGGATTTATAGTGATTCGGTCCTCCTTGACCTACGTTCACTCATTTAGCTCACTAGAGAGTTGAATCGACTAAGCTTTCCTTACTTGTAGGTGGAGGCAAACCGTTACAAGTCCTTGTTTTTTCAGGCTCATAAGAAACCTTCAATACACTTGTTTTCAGGGCAAAACAAGAAAACTATCTCTAGTTTACTTAGGCTAACTAGTAATCACTACTTGTTTTTCAAAGCTACAACAAGTAAACCTATTCTACCCTTAAGCTTTGACACCAAAGCTTGATAACAAGTGAATTCTCAAAAGTGTAAACAGTATCTCACACTAACCCAAAGACTGAAATGCAAATCAAAGCTTAGTTGGTACAAGAATGCAAGTAAGCTTGACGAAAGAGAAAGTCAACAATCAATTTGGCAAAGCTTGGGCACACTATTGAAAATTCTCCTTTTTTTTTCTATTCTAGAAGGCTCTATTTATAGATAGCTTATGAGAAATAGTCGTTGCAGTCCCTAAAATGGTTGTTGTGAGAGATGCCCAACATTTTAATTGACATCATAGGAATTAACGTGAGTTATTCCATATTAACGCACGTTATTTAGATATGTCTTCAATGATCAGCGTGTGTTGAAGACCATTAGTGTGTGTTGTCAATGTTCCAGTATTTATGCTTTGAGAAACATTCTTCATCAACATTCCTAGCAGATTATCAGTGAGCCTTGATGAAACATCAGCGTGTCGTAACGATTTAAAAGATCACACCTTTAAAATTGATGTCACCTGGTACGAAGGAATATTCAAATTTTCTTTCCCGATGAGCGTATCGGATTTGTCAGTATTTGAACAACTTCCACAACTACCCGCATTGTTGTTCTTCAACATGCGTTGTTGAACATCTTTAAAAATGACACTTTTACTCATCAACGGATGTTCTTGAATCATCAACGTTTCTTCAACATGAGAACTTTGATGCAACTTCGATTAAATCTAGAGTACATCCTCGACAACGCACCTTAGCAATCATTAGCATGCTCAGATGATTTCCATAGAGAAATCGCGAAATCAAATCAGTGCCTTATTGAATCATTAATGTTTCCAAACACCATTGAATTAATTTTCGGAATTGCAGGATGACCATCAATGTGTGTGCCTGAATCATTAGCAGGCGTTGATGCCATTTTGGATTTGAACCAGTGTGAACTAATGTTATTAACGTTCATTAAGGGTTATATCAACGTTCCTAGAAGGTTATTAACGTTCCTTGCTTAACTGTTTCAGTTGTTTTGTAAATCATGATCAAAACTTAGAAGAATTTTTCATATTATCCATAAATTGGCTCAACAAATGAAAGCAAGTAAATGAAAGCCAATAAATAAAAGCAAGTAAATGGCAAAGGAAATGTAATTTAACTAAACTGAACAAATGTAAATGACATTAATTGAAATTACAAAGTCCTAAATGCTTACTTGTTCAATATGGAAATTGTTGAAATTCGCCATTGTTGTCCAGCAAACAGATGAACTTGAAAAAGTAAAAGAAACGAAAGTAAACAAAGATAAACTAAAGTTCAAGAAATAAAATTGCAAGAGTTTGGTCTGTAATATGTGTCCTACAAAGTGCTTTCTTCATGTTTTATACTAAGGCCCTTCAACAATTATCTTTTGAATTCTCGCTCCATGTTCTACGTGTATCAACATTATTTCCTTGCTCAACTTCCCACGTTGTGCAATTTCCCACATTCTTCTAACTCCCTTGATCGTGGGTTTATTCACCCCATGGCATCCCCTTTATTCGGACAAAATGTGTCCCTCGTGGTAACCTTCCTTGAGCAAAAATTCTCAGAATTAGGATGACTGGGACGATGTAAGCTTGGTCTTGAGTTTGCTCGGGTACTGACCATTAGTTAACATGAGACCCCTCCAGACGTTTCAAACTTCCATAGGAAAACCCGTATCCCGAGTGTCTTGCGAAAATTTGCCTCGATCCTCTCACCATCCACTTGCAGATTTTCGTATTTCATTCTCTTGATGACGGCATTACCCGATCCTGACACGTGTCTGATCTCATTAAATGTGCCTAACAATAGTTACTATACTTAATTTACTTTTTTTGTTCGTATTTATACCATCTTCTGTTAAATTCATTAACGGAATGTTGATGCATTGATTTGTATATTAATTTTTTAATTTCATCAATGTTAGAACCCTCTATAGATAATGACGATTTGTAGATTATAGTCTACTATATATATAGTGGTTTTGAGTGGATTATGCAAAATGTACTATGTCTTACGTAGAATGTAAGGCAAAGAACGTTGACATGAGTTACTTTAGGAGCTGTTTGGTGCGACAAAAATAGCAGCAAGAATCGGAATGGGAATGGATTATTCCCATTCTTGTTGTTTGGTTAATCTTAATAAGAGTTGAAATTAATCTTGCCTTTTCCGATTCCTTTCAATTTTGATCTCATTTTCGATTCCGATTTCAAAGTCTGAACCAAACAGCTACTTACTAAATTAGCTTGCAATGTCAACATTTTATTAATTCATACAGAATGTTAATATCACTGACCAATTAGTACATGAAAGCCATTGTTCATTAATTATGAGAAAAAATTAAGGACTTGTTTAGTTGGGAAAATTTTTAAAAATTTATAAAAAATTGGAAAACAAAAACAAAAAACCAGAAATTATGTTCAGACAATTAAAAACAAAACATTATTCAGTTTTTCAAAAATGGGAATATAATAAAAAATAGAAAAAACAAAAATTAGTTCTCCAAACTAAATAGCACCTAAAGTTTACAAGAAAAAATATTTAAAGTAGTAGCGGTGTATTCTTTTCACCCACATTTTCTAAAATAGAATTGTTGCATGTGTACCAAGCCTTATAGTAGTTAGAGAGAGAGAGAAATATTAAGGGTTAACTACACAACAAAAAAAAAACAACTTTCACAAATGCCACAACATGCCAAAAATAGCAACACGGAATAAAATATTCATAAATACCACAGTTTGACTGCGTGTTGATTATGCATCAAAAAGTGGACTGCACGTTGATCACACTCTTTTAACCAATGAAAAACGAGTACAACCTAAGAACAACACGAATACAAACTAGTACAACAACAAAATAAGAACAGATAGAGAATAAATACCAATAAAAATGAGCACAAGTCAAAATAAAATTTTTAAAAAAATAATTTAATTATTTTTTATTACTCGGTAAAATTATGAATAAAAAATAAGTACATCACAAAAAAATTCTTACATAATGAATACAAGTTATTAAGACTTGTATATTACACTATGCTTACATAAAAACGAGTACAAAATGAGAACAAAATGAGTACAGGAGATGAACAAAATGAGTACAACCCAAAAATATTATTGACTAGAAGTTTTATATTTTTTTATTATTTGATAAAATTACGAGTACAAAACGAGTAGACACCGCTTCCATCTCCACTTGAAAATCATGATTTAGGTATCTCTAATGATTGCGTTGTGGCTCAAATGAGCACAACATAAGTGCAACACGAGTACAACCCAAAAATAAAGGGCTATTAAATAAATTTTTAAAAAAAAAAAACTATCTCCTTCATGGCAGCAATAGCTAGGTTTTGAACCCCTAGTCCTCGCCCTTCCAGTGCCAAATGAAGAAGCAAACGATGCGCAAAAACAAAGAGAAGTAGAGAATAGAAAAGAAGAGAAGAGAAGAGAAGAAGTGGACAAGATGTCAGACGAGGCGAAAGAAGAGAAGAAGAGGAGGAAAATCGGATGAGGCTGCAGACAAAGGAGAGGACGCAGCGTGTGGGGTTGAGGGAGGAGAGAGTATGTAGAGAGAGAAAGCACAAGAAAGAGTGACTATAGAGAGAGAGAAAGAGTGACATAGAGTAAGGAGAGAGGAACTAACAATTAGAATATTATATATTATTTCATTTATGAAATTTTAATAAAAATGTTCCAAAATAGAATATATAATCCCCTTGGATTGCATTTGTGAAATGATAATGATGAAAAATAATATAGGGTGTAATTTCCTCAAATATTAATGCAAGAAGAAATATTGGGCTGCTTACATTTAAATATCTCTAAAATATTAAAATTATACATTTACGCCTACAGAATTCCGTCCATTTACCCACATTTTTTCCTCCATTTTTTCATTTACATTATATTTGTGTACATTAATTATAAAAAAAATTAAAAATAATCAAATGCGCTAATTTAACATATACAATCCTGCTATTGATTTCTCCGCATCATATATCCACTAAATGAAAAATCAATTTATTTTCTTAAAAAATATTTCCTAATGTGTCTTTATGTGACTCAAGAAAATATTCTCCAATGTATCTTTTTGTAACTTTTTACAAACTATCAATATATATATATAATATGTAAATTTAAAAGCAACAAGAAAACCCAAATTCAAACTAAAATAAACTTTCAAAAAAGACTATAGAAAAGTTGTTCCTTGAACTCAAGAAAATTAATCAAATAACAATATACTTTAATGAGAAAGTGATCTAGAAAACTTTTCACAAATTAACTATATATATGATATGAAAAACTTAAAAACAACTAAAAATAAACTAAAATCAAACTAAAATAAACTGTTAAAAAAAGAGATTGCAGAAAAAAAAAGTCCATGAAACTAAGAAAATAATCAAGTAGCAATATATTTTAATGAGAATATTGAAAACTTTTGACAAAGTAACAACATATATAATATGTAAACTTAAAAAAAAAAACAGAAAATAAGCTAAAAATAAAACTAAAATAAACTTAGAAAAAGATATTACAAAAAGTATTTTTATTGAATTCAAGAAAATTAATCAAGTAGCAATACAGTTTAATGAGAAAGTGATTTAGAAAACTTTTCACAAACTAACAATATATATGATATCTAAACTTCAAAACAACAGAAAATAAACTAAAAATAAACTAAAATAATATGCTTCTTGAAATCGGAAAAATGATTTACGTAGCAATTTGATTTAATGAAAAGGTGATATACAAAAATTTCGACAAACCAAAAATATATATACTTTGCAAATTTTGCAAAAGTAAACCAAAAATCAAACTACAATAAACTTTTTAAAAAAATTACAGAAAATATGTTCTCTTTTTACACCATGACTAGAAGATTTGGTACCATGAGACAGCTCGCAAAAAGCTCGCAAGCCATCATTGATGCGAGAAGTAAGGTGAGTGTTGGCCACCATTTTGTGCAAAGGCAAACGTGACTGAACGCATCCCAACTCTCCCAAATTCCTACAATAACAACAAATTATTTCACCTTCACTTTCAAACGAATGATTGAAAAAATAATGGAAGTACTGGCATAAGAGAATTTAAATCTCCCAATAACTGTTAGATCTAAACATTGAATTCGAGGAAGGCTAAAATGCACAACAAATGTTTACATCATTACTAACTAGACAATTGCTTCTATTAATGTTTCCATCTCATGGAATAAACTAATGCAAACTTTGCAGGCAAAATGTCTTAAACTAGATATAGCTTTAGCATCAGGAATCCGCATTCTATATTTATGCGTCGAACTCCCAAATAAGTTGCTCAAATGAGTACACAAATATAGCAGAAAGCTACTTTAAATAAAACCCTAATCCTTGTAGTCTGATTGTAATAGCAAATCAATACACTCGACAAATTCCTAAATTGGCAACCAAAAACGCATAATTTCTTGAGATGGGACTAACAAGAATTAATTAGTTCAAGACTTGTCGTATAATGTTGCATTTAATGCGTATCAAATTACAAAGAGATAAATTTCATGTAGCTTCATTAATTTATGAACTTTCAATTCAAACAACAAAAGACCTATTCGAAACAAACATAAATTCTAACAAGACACTTGACAACATTGGCTTCACAAATCAAAATAATTTTCCTCAGATTTTAAATAAAAAATTCACATTCTTGTAATTTCTCAAATATGAAATAGAAAATTTTGAAAAAGAAGAAAAGTGACTAAAACTATTGGCAGTTATGATTAACCATAATTCTGTTCATTTACATATAAGGTTTCTCTGCAAATATTTAATGACAATACCCTTGTTTCACAAGTTTGTAATAATAAAACTTGTTCTAAGAGCGTACGTAAGGTCGGTTTCTAAACTAAACTCCCTGCAATTGTTTTTCCTTTCATTTCATTTAAAAGAAAAATAAAGGAGCTTACTCTTCAAATCATCACAAATGGATCTGCCCCATGACACGATTTCTCACTCGATGGAATCATACAAGACATAGTAACCTAATTTAATTTGATTCTCAATTCAACAACGTAATTCAGAACGTCATGCATGAACTCAATTTGAAAAATTCACTAACCGATAATTGCAACATCCAACAGTAGACAACAATACAGTAAATCAGAAAAAAATTATAACGATCAATCGAAATTGATTCTCGTGCATTGCAAATGAAAACTAGAAATGATCGAATTAAACAATCTAACCGAATATCGAAGCAAACTCTACGAAAGAGAAAAGAAAAATACCCGCCTGAACTTGAGAGCCTTAGTTCACCAGCGAGCTGGAAGCTACCGGAGATGAAGACGAGCATGCTGCTGACAGGACCGGAGAGTTGGCAATCGACGGTGGTGGAGTGCTGGGACTGCTGGAAGGGAAGGCTAGCGAGTTTAAAAACAATGTTCGCAGAGCCTAATTTGATGAGAGTTAGAAATGGCCACGGTTTTGGAACTGTCGATTCCAGTTCCAAAGGATGGGGTTAAACCTTGGAACCAAAATTGAACGGCCAAGGGCTGGTTTTGTGCGATTTCAATTCTGATTCGGTCTCGATTTGGACAGTTCAGTTCACGATTCCAGTTTAACGGTTCAAATGTTTTTTAAGATATAAATAAATAAAAATAGTAATAATATAGATATAGAAATTACCTATTTAATTTTTAATAAATAAGTAAAATGAAAATTTAAGAAATATAAGCAAAAATTTAATTAAAATATGCTTAAAGTAAATAATACAAGTAATTAAATTTTAAAAATATAAATACAAAGAAAATAATTAAAAAAAGTTTGGACTTAATTAAATTAAGTTACCTACGTATCCTTTTGGGGGTTTAGAGGAATTAAAACCTACGTAGGTCCACTTTTTTTTTTGTTGAACTGGCGGTTAACCTATCAGTTCGAATTTTTAATGTGTTGAACAAGAATCAAATTAGTTTCTGGCGGTTCCTGTTCCTATTTTTAGTGGTTCCAGGCTGGCCAGTTTCGGTTCTAGGTTTTATCGATTTGGCTCCAGTCTGGTTTGACGGGTCAGTTCGGGTTTGGCCATGTCTATGTGATGTACTATAGAAACAGAGAGAGAGAGGTGGGATTGATAAGAGTGAGATATTATATTTAATATTTAGCATATAAAATATGATTTGAAGTGTAAATGTAAAATGTGTAATTGACACTTAGGAGGGTGTTGATAAGTTGGCAGAGAACTCTTCTAGCTTAACCGAGATCTCAGGTTCAAGCTCTGGGTACGCAATTATTTTAAAACTCTTGAATGAGACATTTGCCGCTATTTTAAAACTCTAGAGGGAGACATTTATCGCCCTTCGGGATTCTGTCCAGGTCAAATCTGGATTAGTCAGATCCTACAGGATTCCAAATCCCGGGTGATCTAACAAAAACATTGTGTAATTGGCAGGCATATGTAGCAAAGAGAAATTTAGAAATAATATACGAGCCGTAATCTACTAAAAAATATTTGGGTTCCATTTGATGGAACTATATTGCCAAACAGCCCATTTGTTCTTCAAGTGTTTTGGTTTGAAGTCAAACCCAAGATATGGTTCTTTAAAATTTCATAAGTAGACTTTTTTAAAAATTTTAAATAAAAATTCTCTAAATACACTTCAATTATGCTTTGGGAAAAAGCTTGAGTTTAATTAAAGTCTTAAAGCATCTTCAATACTCTTTTTAAAGTCTAAAATTTTTATTTTTAAAGAGCAAACACAAAAATAAAACTTCAATACATTTTTAATATTTTAAATTTAGATTAGAGAGTGGTTTTGACTCTCCAAATTTAGATAACTAAATTGACTCTTTATTTTTTATGTTATTAATGAGGTTTAAGTTTTCATAATATTTCTACTAATTTTCTTATTTCCTATTTATTTTTCTCTTATTTTTATCCTACTTCTAAAAGAAAAACATTTAATTTAGAGAATATTAGAGACAATTTTTATTTTCACTCGTTATACTTAAATATGCTCTTTATTTATACAAAAAGTACACTAAAAAATAAAAAGTAACATTGAAGATGCCAGAGCTTCATAATTCAATTCCTAATTCAAATATTTCATACCTTCTGCAAAATTTTTGTGTAAGACTCTTGAACGCCATGAGCCCCAACCAGATATTAAATTTTCTTTGTAAAATATATGATAAAATATCTTGATCTATCACGAATATTAGGCTGGGCCGAAACTGATCCTAATAATATTCATCAGGCTCAGTGATACTGAAAATTGTGGTGTATTCTCATTCTCTAATTCAAAGGAAATAGTGGTTGAATAATTATATTCTTAATCAAAGAATGAAAAAAAAATAAAAAAGGAGAGAATTCCAAATTGATTCGTAGGAGGAGATCGAAAATCTTTTGTGCTCTCAAAGACTGAGAGTTCCATTTAAAAATGAAATAGAACATCTGCATTAAGTTTGGACATATTTTGTTTCGTAACCCATTTTTATTTTGATTTCACTAAGAATCAAACTCACAATCTCTTATTGTCGAAGACGACTCCAATTATAATGAGCTACAAGTCCTATAGTCTTAAGGTCGATCACAGGCATCATTTATATCTTTTTATCCTTCAACTTGCATTTGCAATAAAAAAGAATAAGTTCTGATATTTGATCACAAGATGCTTAGAGCTTGGAATATGGGAAGGAAGGACTATCTGTGTGCAACATGTGAACGAAAAGCAATCTGTCCACAAAGAATACAATTTACTCAAACATGTACAAACCAAATTCTAATTTTTTATATATATTCATGAACCTTCTGAGTTCAATTAATTATAAAAACTATACATACCTAACTTCAATTCTATATATTAAATATGAACACGTATATATGGTTGGTTAGGCCAAATTATCTGCACCTCATATATAAGAGCTTAACTAGCATCCATACGTATATTTTTATGATTATTGTGTAGAATGTTGTAATTTGATTAGGACGTGCCGTACATGTAGCAGAAAATTGGAAAGTGAAAGCAGATTGCTTACATTTGCGTGCAAGTGGAAGGTTCCTACAACCGTACAAATTTTGCATGAAGGTTTGTGAGTGCATGATTTAAAACAGTCCAAGATTGGTGCAAAATTTTTGTGGTCATTAACCAAAGTGAAGCAATAGATAAAAAGACGACGTGGGTCCAAAAGGGTGTTTGTGTTTTAGACCACTTTTTCCTTTAATATATATATTTATATATATATATATATCAGTTTTAATTACATAAAAGATATTTTTTTTTTGTTTTTATAAGTTGTATAGGAACCGAAAAATCCTTAAAAGAAAGAAAATCAGTCTATTTACAAATGATTTCTAAATAAAAATGCCTTCAAGGCGCCGACAAATATCATATCATGAATAGATAAAGTTAGGATGTTTACATTTCAAAAGTTAAAAAGTAATGAATTTATCAACTTCTCTTTCCGAATTCTAAAAACAATATAATTTAATAAGAAATTTTTGAGGAGGATAAGAAAAAAATAATTAATTTATATTAACATGTATTAACCATCAATAAATCAAATGACTTTTCGAATTAACTTGTTGGTATTACATTACTCAATTAAGGCATTTGTTGAAAGTTATTAACACTACTAATGTTTTAACCGCAAAAATTCCGCCTTCTTTTGTAAATATATATAAGAAATAGCAAAAAGTAGAATCGATATTATCAACATCTTGTACAAACATTTTTCTTTTTTTGAAAAAAATAAGCTAACATGAGGTGACTGAAGACTATATATATAGTTGCATGGAAAACTCAAAAGAGAATTTTAATTAATAGTTGCTTGTGGCGAAGCTATATTTTGCAGCTGGAATAGGATAAGTGGACCAGCCAGAATTATATAGATCGGAATCTTGAAAAGTGAGGAATTAAAAGGAGTGAAAAGGAAGCAAAGTTTTTGAAGAAAGTAATGTTGAATGTCTCATCATTGCCAAAGATGAATCAACGTGATTCATGGCTTGTAAATTCATACACTCTTTTTTTTTTCTTTGTTTTGCCCATTAGTAAAATCGTAAATTACTTTCTCAATCAATGATCACAGACATGTAGGCCTATTTCTTGCACAATTTAACGTAAAAGTAATTTCAAAAACACACGCGTGGCTATATATAATCACATGTTACTGTGCATGTAAAACATAACTTAGTCAGTATTTTTTTTACGATTATGCAATATTTTCTTAATCAGTTTTTTTTTTTTTTAAAAAAAAGTTGGAAACTAGTGGTATAACTCCCCCTCTCGATGCTGAAGAGACCCATAAATTGGGACGATCCTCCTAACTTCGTATACTCCATATATAACATTACATATTCCACGAAGATTCTGTCGCATGGTCAATAATCTAATAATTGTTTTGTCTAATTTTTTAGAGCAAGATTGGTGATGGTGATGACCATCACTCATCAGTAGCTTCATTAATGTCTGATAGTATACCCTTCAAATTTTCCTAAAAATTAATTTGAGAATTAATTTTAACTCAATTTATATATCTTAATGCTGTAAGCTTGTATGAAGTTGGTATCGATGGACCTAGTCGACTCATCTTCATTACAAAAAGATTGAAGGTTAAATTTTCAGTAACTGGAAAACACACCAAAAAAAATCTTAAAAGCTTGTAGAAAAATAAAAAGAATCCATAAAAAATAATTCGTGCGAAAAATGATCATATTGTTTCAAATAGCTGATAAACCGTATTTGTAAAACCCAATATTATATATATTTCTTTCTTTTAATTATCTTTTCTGTTTTTCTTTCCTACAAAAATTAGTATCTACACCAATAGGTTTGAAATTCATTAATAATATAATTAATTCTAACACTGAGTAGTCGCGGGTTGAATTTTTATGGAAACAAATAAAATGAATCATTGAAAAAAAAAACAACTTCCACAGATCTAAAGCCTTCAAGAAGCAAGCAGTAGTACTGATAACTCTGAGTGATAGGTACGTATAGCAAGCACAAATATAAATAGATCATTTGTTGCTTCTCTTTGGGGAATTGGGGCCATTATTCAAGGATGATGAACTATCTTGGACTAAGATAGAGCAAATCAAGCCTGGTTTCCTATTGGTACTATTAGAAAGCGAGTCCATCTATATCGGGTTATAGGTAAAATCCGAATTTGAGTTACTTTGGGTATTCAATTGGGTTAATTAATTACCAAATATCTCTGAAAAAATTTAATATTTATACTAAATTACAATTTAGATTTTGATAAATACCATGCAAGTTTTCAAACATAAAAAATACCAGGTAAGACAAACAAAATTTGAAAAATGTCATTTTTGAGAAAAGTCGTTATATTTTAGCGAGAAATTGATTTTTTTTTTGAAAAAAAGACAAAATTCTAAAGGAGAAAAAAATCTGATATTTCATAATGTATTTGGTGATCTCTAAATGTATCCAAGTATATCCATATATATTCAAATGTTTCCATATGTATCCAAATAACAATTTCTTATATAAAAATTGATTTAATAATATTTTGATATAATATTTTTTTAAATTAAATGCCTTAAAATTACAATTTTTAATATAATTTTTGCAATTTTTTGATAGTCTCCGAAATGTATCAAAATCTCAAATTTTTATATTTTTTTTATAAAATTCAAATGTATCCAAAATTCAATTTTTACATAATTTTTTAGTCTCCAAATGTTTTTGCGAGTATCTAAATATATCCGAATGCATCCGCGAGTATCCAAATGTATCCCTCCCTATAGAAAATCAAAATAATTCAAAAAATTAAACCCTACAGAAAATTAATTTAAAAAAATAAATTAAAATCAGTGAAATAAGTTGAACAAACACAATTTTTTAAAGTATTTTTTCACATTAAATAATGAATAACATAGATTTTTTTGATTTTTTTAAAATCAAGGACATTTACGTAATTTAAAAAAAATAAAAAAGCAATAGTTAGGGGTTTTTTACCCTAGTCGTCGCTCGTACCGATGTGTACTCCACCATCGCCACCACATCGCAGTCCACCACTGCTCGCGAGACAATGAACAGAGCGTCGAAGCGAGGATGCCGACGAGAGACATCCAACCAAACCAGACCAAGAAGAGAAGAAGATATCAAATGACGGTAATGAGAGAAGAGGTGAAGGGGAGAAGACACAAAGCCAAGAGAGATAAAGGGAGGACGAGAGAGGAGAGAGAGAGAAATAGAATAGGCAAGGGCGGCAAAGGGTTTCGGGTTGTTAGGGTTTCAGAGATGAGATTGAGAGAGGAGAAGATGAGAGAGAAAGGAGAGTGTGAAGGAAGAAGAGAGGGAAAAAATTGACCAAATGAGAAAAAATTGATTTTTATTTAATCAAATGTGATATTTTTCAACAAAAAATTAAAAGTATGTCATTTGGACAATTGAACATTAAAAATGTTGGTATTTTAGCAATTAGGAATTTGGTATTTCTATTTGTTAAAATCAAAATATTTATACTGGAACGTGACATAATTACCTCAATATCTTTTGGTTAACCCATTCCTAGTTGGTTTTGCAGATGAACTTTTAATTGATTTAGGAGAGCTCAAACCCTATTAGTATAAAAGACTGACACAAAACCATAGCAGATAAGTGAGTTAACAATTTTATAGAAAAAATACATGAAGCTCTTCCTCTCCCCTCTCTTGTTGACGTGTCATTAGAGTAGAAAGAAGAGATATCCTTCCTTCCTTGTGCACAGTAGATTATCTTGTTAAAGATTCTTCCTGGTGGTTCTTAGGTTATAAGTACATTTCATGTTTCCGTCATGTTTGTGATTGTAGTTCATGATGACTAACAACAATTCATTTTTTAGAGTGTCCAACCGATTCTATTTCATTACGCATGTTAAGATAGACTCGATCACTCGTTTAATTATTTGTTAATTATTTTCTGTTTATTCAGTATTGGATGTCTCTACCCTTCTCAATACTTATTCTTCATTGTTTAGATGTACACCTGTTTGATTCGTTTACACCACATATGTAAATTCCCGTTGAATTTGGTTTGACTCTATCTATATATCTATACGTACAGCTAGTGGTACCAAATACCAATGTACATGAAGTTCTTGACGATTTTGAAAGTGAAATTTATTAGGAAATGTGGTTAAACCTTGATTCTGGATCTCCGTTATAACTTAAATTTTTAGGTGAATCGATGCTTGATAAAACCTATGCGCTAAGCAATAATGTGCATCAGCTCAAAAGTGAAAAAACGAAAGGACTGAATAGTAACACGAGAATCGTGTCATATGCAGCTCCGGAGACAAAGGAAGATGCCCCTCGTGCTATCAACAGAGTTTTCTTGTCTTTTCCTTTCTTCTACTTTTCAAAAGGTACCTTAAATTAATTGAAGAAGAAGAAGAAGAAGAAGAAGGATTGTCATATTGTTTCTAGACTCCCTTGCTTTTGTTTTCCCCCCTTAGATGCCGACATGCATAATTTTCTTCCCAATATGCTATACGTTTTCTGTTTCAATCAAAATTTTCATATTTTTTTATATTGTTTGTTTCAAACAGTTATTTGCTTTTTTAGATGATTAATTTGTAGTTGGATATTATATTTTTTAATTATTATGGTAATATCCACATAGCTTAAGAAATATGATGAGATTTGGTTTATAATAAGTAAAATCTAACTATTATACAACTTGTATTAACGTTTCTAGGTTAGTAATTTAGTCTTGAAATTGCCTAAACCTGTTGAGTGTTTGTTGACTCGTTCCATCTGATGTCAAGCCAGGTTACTGGTGGTACTTAAATATTCGTTTTTGACATAAAGTGGCTCATTAATTGAGAAGAAGGGTTATAATCAATGAATATATGGACAATACATCATTTCCACTAGATAATGTATGTGCTTCTCATCACTTAATTTTGATAAATATCTACTTTCCTTCCGAACAAATAAATATGTGGATTATGATGCGTCTAGTACCGTTTGAAGCACACGCGACCAAAAAAAAAATTAACTACTTTTTAATTTTTTTCGGTTCTATTTTTTTTTTTTGTGCATTTCTATATTTTGTTCGTTTTGATTCTGCTATTGGTTTTTACGGTTTATCCTTAAAAATTATGATTTGATAGTTTAAGAGATGAAAGTGTTTTAACGATATTTGACTTTGATTCCTAGTTAATAGGGATCGTTGGTATCACAGTACTTTAACGATATATGGCCTTGATTTTGAAAAATTAAATATTTGTTTTCCATAAAAATTTGTACGAGAAGAATCAAACTCTAAATTTTAGAATTTATGACTATATACAAGACGCACCTTCAACTATATCCAAATTACTTTCAAGCAACAAATTAATGTTGTTGCATCAATATATGTAAAACTTTCAGATAGGGTTCATATGTTATTAAATTCTCATAAGAATCCTGTTCTCCAGAGTTTTCAGTTGCACAAAAGAAATCATAGTGATCATATCAACAACGAGACGCGCCATCTTCCAATTAAATTCACGCATATACTGCTCTGCTATAACTTTAGCGAACCAAATGAAATATTCCTTCACAACTTGCATAATTTGAGAAGAAGAAGAGAGTGAACTTATCAAAATGGACTATCACTTTATGGTCCCACCCAAAGTTGGATTTTAATTTAAAGGTAAAAGAAGAATGAATTGATCATCAAATAATTGTAAGAGAGACAGTGATGTGGTCGTCGACTTTCATTTTATATTAGTGTGGTCGTTTTCACTTTTATTAATTATTCCGTACCAATCATGTTTGGGAGCATATTAAGGCCAAGAAACCAAAGAGTGATGTGGAAGACACACAAAACGTATCAAATTATCAAGCAAAAGGACACATAATGTTGGTTTTATTTGTGGATGGAAATATCCTAGAAAATTCATTGTTTAGGCTCCATTTTTGCGCAAATAAGAGGGGATATCTTTGAAAGATTTAAACATTTAATTTTCAACTATTAATATCGTGTTAAGATTTTGAACGTGTTTGCTTATTTTTCTCGAAGGTGTCAAACTAGAGGCGTGGTGCTTTCAAGAGTGAAGAATTTGTGAATTGTATATTTGGTATTAATTATGGCATAACCAACGTAGAGACCCATTAGGCCTAATAAACATATCGTGAGAGTTCTGGCCCTTGTCTTTGACGATTATTATAGACTCAATTAATAACTTAATTTGTTGATTATTTTATATTTTTTTTTAGAAAATTAGGTCAATTTTGGTTAAAATGTGAAATATATTGAATTCTCTCACATTGGATTTGCAGGCAAAAATATTAGAAAAAGAGTTAAAATGGGTTTAAATTGAAGAAAGCACAAGCCAAGGCCCAAAATTGCTATTTTTCATATTCAAGCATGGAACTACATATGGCCCCAGGTATGCGAGCTAGGTATTGACTGCATGTGGGCTGTTTTTGTGGGACAAGAAGCATATAAGACAACCGGGGCCAGATGCGTGAACTGGGTGTGCACGAAAAATGCAAATTTTGGACAAAATTGTCCTTAATTCGTGAATAACTCTAGAAATGCTAAGAAGGCTGACATTCCCCGATTCATTCCCTGACATTTGAATATTGTAGAGAGAGAGAAAGGTTAGAGAGAAAAAGGAAGGTTCCATTAAAGAAAGCTTCTTCATTTTGCTTGGTTGTTTGGACAAGGAGGCTTCCTCATCACTCCACCATCTCTTCTCAATTCATTGTTGGGTTTGATCATGAAGTTTTGTTATTTAGTTTTCTTGTTATTTGTTATTTTTAATATGTTAGCTTAAAATCATAGTTAGGACTAAAGGATGTAGTCCCTTTGATAAATATTTACTATGGATTGAATGAACTTTGTGATTTGAATGAAAATGGTTGATTTGCTCAATGTACGGTTTGTATTGTCTATATGTATTCATGCTTGATCACCACGATTGCATTAATGAGAGATATGTATGATGGATTGAGAGATGAAGCACATATTAAACTCTAGAACATTGAATGTATATGTATTAAGTTACACATAGTATTTAATGAAATGTCCATTAGCGTATAATGAGTTCAATTTTATTGAGTTTAATCGAAAAAATTAACTTGATATGATTAGGCACTATCTAAATTGATTGAAAGAGAATTTAGAATGAATGAAGATGATTAACACCCATTTCCTTTATAATCCATTAAATCAATGGTAAATAAGAGTCATAGGGTTGAAAACCTTGATGTCCTAACACTTTCATGTCATTGGTGTCTTTATTTTGCTCTTCTTAGCCATTTTACTAGTTTTCATTCCTTTGTTATATTAGTTTCCAACTTAATTAAGATGATCATGAAAGCAAATTTTTTTAGCACCGATCACATTTAGCTAATTTGTCCTTGTGGATTTGACACCTTGGAATACTCCAAGCTTTTAAAACTGCATCAACAACAGTACGTTTGAGGTTACAGTCAATCAGATTAGAAGGTTTTTCATGTCTTGATTATTATCGCCTAAATGCGCACGAACAATCTGAAATTCTGAGCACAATCATCTTGAAGGCTTAGATTAGGTTAAGGATAATGATTCTAAAAGCTTAGTTGAAGTTGAGAAGAATTGGCCAAAGCTTTTCAATCATTAGATGATGTTAATTGTTATGGACCATATCACTTGACGATCACCAAGCACGTTAGTTCATATTGTCTGATATATGCACGTTAGTTCACCACGTCAAAAATAAGCATCCTTGTTATTATGTCATATGGCCTAAATATGCACGTCGGTACCCCATGTCAACATTCAACGAAGACCACAAACGGAAAATTGGCGGGTGCAAGAAGTGATAATGGAACCTATGTTTATACTAAATTAGGTCACAATTTAAAAGGTTTTTTTAACAGACAAATTAAAAGTTGTACTAAAAGTGATAAATAATGCAAATGTTGTGCTAGATAAAGTTAATAAGCTGTTTTGAGAAGAGAATGATAACCAGATTATTGACTCGCAAAGCTACATTCACACACCTAGAATAGGCTTAATATAAGGATTGACTATTTTTTGCATATCTTTTGATTCAATTTTTTTTTTTCTGTTAGCCCTCTTATCTTTAAGAACGATCAGGTTGGGTCAAAGTATTTTGATTGTCTTTTTTTTTTTTCTCGTCGTATCTGCCATAATTTTCTTTACTATTATTATGCAACATTAGTTTTGGATTCAAACTAATATTTCGTGCTCCCAATACCTAAACCAAAATCTTCTCTTTGATGATTGCTATAGGATATCATTGGTGACAAAGAAAAATGTCACCATTTTCTTTTTGTAAAAACCCCACTTTTAATGTATTTATAACACATTTTTCAATTACAGTCATTTTTAAAACTCACTTTCTAATTTTTGATTATGGTTACTATCACTGTAGGGTCACATAGCATTTTTTTCTAATGAAAGGCGTCAATCCCTCAATTTGTCTTCCTACTTGATGTCCTGCAGGATCTCTCAAATCATTCCTTTCAGCCAATCTCGAAATCAACAGTATAATTATGAAAAAAGATCTTATACCTTGATGACGTCTTTGGAACCGTTGAAACTGTTGAGAATTAGATAGGGCAAACGCAATGAAAATTTAAAGGCTTAACGGTGTTTTAAATCCTGAACTTTGCATTTATCTCCTTTGACCTAAACTTTTAAAAAACACTTTTTTTTAAAATAAAGTAAAAAACTACTTAAACAAATCCAAACTACGACAAACGCCGTGGTTTTGGTCTTAGAAAAGAAACACTTTCAAAGACTCCACAATAGCCTTCCCTGAAGTGAGCAAAGGTTGCCCTACAATAATTACCGTATTCGGTTCGGATTCTTCGATATCTTGTCCATACAAAAATCGCTTTCTGTGTAAGCTTAGCCAGTCACATAATCATCACATATACGGTTTGGTACTACGGCCAGTCACATTCTGTTCACATTGGTTGAATATTATACCCACTTCAAAACAGAAATGAGTAGAAGATTTTGCTCAAGATTACACCGAAAGCGATTTTTTTGTACTTCTATTGCTCTCAAACACACCTTTGCGTGGATCCACCGATCTAAATTTTGATTGGACTCTCGTTGGTTGAGTGATTGAATTTAGAAGAATGAAAAACACAAAATAAAATTATAAAGTTTCTAATTGAATTCTCTTTTTTTTTTCTTCTCTCACTTTTTTGGAATTAACAAGTTCATATTCATTGTTTGGAAGCATATTTCTTCACAGTGGAAACAATAAAATTTAGAAAAAAATACGTCTCACTAAATTGAGTCAGCCATAGAACTAGACATATGTGCAAAAATACGATTCATTATTTTTTTTTGTTTTCTCTTGTTAATTCTAATAACTTTTCCTAATTAATTTTGTCTTAAAACCCGTCCTCCACATGTTTCTCTTTTTATATGCATATGATAAAATAAAATTAATACGATGAAACTTGTTAAAGCATCCATAGATGAACTTAATTGTCCAAACAAATCGCCACGTACTGAAATGATTATGCAATAATACTTGTTCTTTAAGAATAATCTTTTAGTATTTCGTGCCAAATATGTTTTATCTTTTAATAGGGAGCCTAACTATGCTGCAAAAAATATCAAAATGATTGGAAGTGACAAATTTAATGTCCTTTTCTTCATTCTACTCCTTTCACGCCGTTTCAATTCACATCAAACTCCAATTCTTACTATTATCACAAAAAAGGACAAAAAATAAATGAATTAGATGTTTATAACAAACCAAAACAAATTACTTAACCAATAATTAGTGTAATTTGTTGTTTCTAGCTGGTTTCTTTATAAAACAAGAATAGAAAAGAATCCAAAGTTAAGTTCAATTCAATAAACCGATCAGATAAAAGTTCAATTCAATATGTATTATTCTTTAAGTACAACAATAAAATTGTACGTTGGACGTTGGAGAACACATCTTTGTAGGAGCTTTTATAGTCTTCAGGCGCTAGCTTCTATAGTCTTCCCGCGTTAACACCTATAGTATTTAAATCTTGTGCCTTGCAATCTTGCAAAAACAAACTCGTAGATTGAAGGGAACTGCTCTTGGGTGCACTTTTGTTAAATAGTATTCAAGCTAAGAGTTTAGAGTTTGACTTTAAGAAATTAGATTTACGTCTAAAATAAGTTAGAAGGGCTATATTTATGTTAATGGAAGGTGTAGACTGGATATCCATTCTACATATAAACTGTACTACTCATTCCACTCCTCATTAACCTTGTTTATGAGCCTTTGGTTAAAGCTTCAGTACGTGGCTCATTATTAATTTAATGGACTTATTGTCATATCAATAAAGGAAAATGACACAGTATACAAGTTAAAACACCCAAAGTTTGCAATACTGTTAACCTTCTGATTTTATTTGTGTCAATACTTGATTTATGAAACTAATTTTATATACATATACCAGACTATTTATGTATTTTAACACGAAGCCCTCAATCTTCGTCTTTCTTTTCTCGTCCTCTCTTAGTCTCGTGTGTCTCGTAAGTGTCTTGTCTCTCTCCTCTCTCTCTCTCTCTCCTTCCCCTCCACGTTCAATGCCGTCGATCACCTCCACACTATCAATCTAGTTTCTCTATCTCGATGGCGATCTATCTCATGGTGTGGAGCTTCTGTCGTGTCATACTGTCATGGAGCTTACATCGCGTCACGCCACCATCTCTTTCGGAGGCGGCGTTTGGTGGACGGAGATCGAATAGACTATAGATTGGCATGGTGGTGGAGGATGATGGCGACGACATCTAAGATTATTGTCGAAACTTTGATTTAATTAAAATTAGTTATTCAATCCTTTATGTTTTTTTGTGAAATTATTGTTTTATTCCTAAAAGTGAAGGTAGACAAATGATGAATTTTTTGTCCACCATATGTACACATGTTATCCACTTAAAAATAAATAAAAATCCATGTTAAATGAAACAAATTTTCAGGTAATGGACACCATATGTACTCTTGTCGTCCAGCTGAAAATTTATAAAATCATATTGTTAAATGAACCAAATTTTGAAATAGTGGACAGATGGTGGCTTTTTTGTCCACCGTATCTACACTTGTTGTCCACTTTCTACCCTGAAGTTTAACAAAATTTCAGATTCTAGTATTTTTACAAACAATTTCTTCTTGTTAACATTTTTAAATATAGTTTCATGCACTTAGCAACTTTGCAAAGTTGAAATTTATTTTTTAGCATATTTGTGTCTTTCACTATCAATAACTCCTCACTCTTATCTTTGATTCCTCATATAGACTATATATAGAGGGATAAGCAATCTTATCTATTCAGAAAACGAATTGTTTTACGTGATATTTTGACTTTAGGGATTATTTTGTAAACTTCCATATTTTTTTGGACCAAGTTATTACAATTGCATTTTCGTTTCAGGTCAGCCTTGTTGCACTATAAAAAGAGAAAGATTGATTTGAAATATTTGTGTAGAGAATTAGTCTCAGCCAGCGATTTATTAGACCTATTTGCAAGAAGAAACCAAAACATCGTACCTCACGGAAAGATTATTGTCTATAATTATCGTAAAGGAGTCTCACCTCTCGTGTTTTGTCCACACAAACAAGTGTCCAAACCAAACAACCAGACATGTCCTATTTCTATATCCCTTGAGTTCGGATAAAATATTTTTATGGTCATTTCTTTTTAGTTTATCAGATGAACTAGAAAATATTAATGTTGACAAACTTTTTCAAAATGTTAAACAAATTAAGGATGGCTAGTTTAATTTTTATGTTACAACTTGACCTCATATGTTAAAGCTTTATGTTTGAAATGCATATCATAATATTTTATCGTTCCTAATGCGAATGTATATACTTATAGAAAAAAAAAACTAAGGCGTATATGAAATCATCACATTATTTTTTCCCCCAAAGATCGCATCGCACTACTAATATTAAGTTAAAAGAAATCGCTACAATTAATTCACAGTGCAAAAACTTGTATTAATTAAGTTAAAAGAAATCGTTACAATTAATTTACGGTGCTAAAAATATGACGTCGAATTAATTGCTACCTTATTATCTATTCTAAAACCAAAAAATTGTGTATGTGTGTTCAAAATTCTGACATATATACTCAATATTAATTAGTGTGACCAATTTAGTGTCTTATAAAAGAAGCTCGGTTTTCTATTAATCTTTTTTGTATTAAATTTTCAAATGCGAACCATATGCAGGGAAACTCACTCGAAGACCAGATTATTTTCTTGTACCAATCCTTTTAATTGTTAAATCGAATACCAAAATAGAAGGGGTTGAATAATGTGATGTGAGTGATTTTAAACGTTTCTTGCAAATTAGATAAATGTGGGGAAGAGAAAAAACACACAACGCACAATTTATAGTGGTTTGACCATAATCTTGTACCTATCTTCACTATTTAAACCTTCTTATTTGAGTTCCATTATCATTCACTTCTAAAAATTCTTCTTTCAACTTCACTTTTCAAACTAAGTGAGAATTTTTACATTTTTTTTAATTTCAATTCAATAGTAAATTAAACTCTAGGATCTATCATTGATTCTAACCTCACAATCACTCGATGATACATTAAATTCACTCGCCATAGAGAATGCTAGTGATATAAATAATAAAGATTGCAGTTGAAGAATAAGTTCACTTGTATCAATAAGAAAGAGAAAATAAGTGCTTTGATGCTTCATTGTTGGATATAGTAAATTTTAGAATGTTTTAGAGACTTTTTCCGACCTCCCAAGTACGTATTCATACCTTCTCTATGATTTGGAGCCTTTGTGCGGCAGCGGCTAATAGTGTAAAAGAGCTCATATTTAATGCACCTGTAAATACAACTTTATGTATGTAACACACAACTTACGTACTATGGTCTTCTTTCATTGCCATATTGTGTATGTTACAAATTTTCTTGCATATGCGATATCTTCCAACTTTTGAAATTGCGTATGTAATGCATATGATGCACACGCAATTTTGTGCCATCTAATTTCCAGTAGTCCTCACATTTTTTTAATCTCGATGTTTATGTACTCAACCATTCTATTGCATGTGTAACTATTGTGTTGTGTATGCACCGCCTTCTTGATATGAACATTGAGTTTGAACAATTTCCGAGTTTAAACTTTAAAGTTGACTCAAATATGCTATTTCAGACGATCGTATCTTCAATTTTGATATTTTCAACCTTTTGTATGTAACCCATACACGTTGCATACATGATGGCTTCAACCTTTTTTAATCCCAAGATGTCTCCCTTTTTTCCCCTAATGGGTAGTAGATGCTTGCGTATGTAACCAACTCCATTTTCAATTACACGACTTGAAATCCAACTAGTGCCTTGTCTCATGTAGTCCATGGCCTCAAACATGAACAAGATCTTTAGAACCTTGCTTATTTAACCCCATGCCTTGCGTACATAAGTCTTTCCTTACGTAACCAACTTGTTATGCATGCAAATTTAACTCCAAAAAGTTCCAGTAGCCACTGCCTTAATTCATGAACTTCCTTACGGACGTAACCCTTTTGTTGAGTACGTAACTTTTACCTTTAAGTACGTAAAATATTATTTAACGTACGTAAGTAAACATTTAAAGAAATCTAAAAAATCTTCTCACATATTGCTCGTACTTTTTGAGAACCATCTCATTTTTTAACATCCTAGAATATGAATATAAATATAAATATTCCTCCATTTGTTATAACTGACGTTGATCACAATTCCTTGAATGTTCTTAATGACTAATCATTCAAAGGGGCCTCTCAGGATTTCTCTTAACCATTATCTTGCAAGATCGCCTACCAAAAAATCCTGTTGCACTTACACATATACAAAAAAAGGTGAAAATAATTATAAATATTTCACGAATGTAATTCCAAAAAAGATAAATCTGTAATTCGAAAAACTTTGCTTCATGCTTGTAAATAATTTAAGTTGAATTAATTATCTCAGGTGTCTCTTGAAAAATTTTGATTTGTAATAATATACCCCATAATTTCTATATTATAATAATAAAATCTTTAAATTTTAATTTGTAAGAATACCATTTTTAAAATTATAGAATTTAAAAATGTCATATTAATGTCAATAAAGACCTCTATGGAGACCTCCAGTGGAGACTTTTACAGACCATTAGTAGAGACTCCTGAAAACTGTAGAGACCTATGAAAATATCCAGCGGAGACTTATGGAAACCAAGACTTCTAGTGAGACCCTTTGGAGCCACTAGAAACTAGAAACCTCCGACGGAGACTCCGAAAATGACATTTTTACAAATTAATTTTTCTAATTTAACGTTTTTACAAATTAATTTTTAAGATGTTATTTTTTAAAATCCATTTTCTATTTTATTATAAAAGCGTGATTCTCCCATTTAAGTTTTCATCCTGGTCCACAATTTTCTCAAAAATCATTGTCCCTGTTGTAGACCCAATTGTGAGCCCACACGATTTCTCTG
>CAODLS010199997.1:0-12573 GCA_948243855.1 Flueggea neowawraea | reverse complement strand
TATTCCTCAGGAGATTAGACTTTGAATACTTGAATACTTTTTCTTCTTTACCAGCTTTCCTACAAGAGAACAGACAACACTTTGTCCCCTTTTGTAGCCTTGTGCACTGGGTATGTCAAACTTGTTTGAGCATAAATTTCTGTCAAAGACAGAGTTGTTTCCAGTAATGGCCAACTCATTAAAATTTTTCTAATATATTTGCTTAAAACAAATACGTGCAAATTTTTTAGTTATAGAAATCCAATTATATTTTGCTGAGCTTACCTTATCCGACAAATGTGAAGGACAGAAAAACAGTAGCCGAACTGGACTGATTAAGTTTTGCTTAAACATGTGATTAGGTCATTCTAAAGTGATCAATTTTCAAGTTCAACAAACTACATGGTTAGTTTCTAAACATTCTTGTAATATATACGTGAATTCTGTTCTACACTTCCTGTGTAAAGTTAGTGCTGCTGAAATCTTCATAATGAAATCCACAACAATGGCTTTTGTATCTATTATCACTACTATTCTCCTCTTCCTTTGTTGAGTTCAAATTGATTTTCTTTGTAATATGTTGAAGCTATCCTAATAAAACATGGGCTAAGGCATAATGGTCTTGTCTTGTTTTAGATGGACTTTAAGGGTAGAGTTGGTCTATGTTGACTACAACTCTCGTAAAAATTATAAATAAGTGACTTGGGAAAACATATGTAACCTAGAAGGTATATGTGTCGCCTTTCAATAGCGAATAGAATTGCTCGCTCTCTGCCCGTGGACATAGATCACTTTAATTGAACCACGTAAATCTCTGTGGTCTTCTGTGATTGTTCTCTTTCTTATTCCGCTTGTTATATTGCTTTGCCTGACTAGTGGTATCAGAGCTCTAGGCGTTTGTTTAGAAACTCCTGGGTTCAGATATACTGAAAGAAGATGTCTTCTCACAAATTCGAGATTGACAAGTTCAATGGCTCGAATGGTTTCACTCTGTGAAAGTTGAAGATGAAGGTACTTTTGGTTCAGTAAAAGTGTGTTGAGCCGATAGAAGGAGAAGAAAAATTACTGGCAGAACTGACAGTGGCGCAGAAGGCTGAAATTATGTCAAGGGCACATAATGCGATTCTATTAAGTCTGGTTGATAAAGTCCTGAGGGAGGTAGTGGATGAGACTACGACAGCTGGTTTGTGAAAGAAGCTCGAAAACAAGTACCAAAAGAAATCCCTCACAAACAGGCTTTATTAGAAAAAATGGATGCATACCTTAAAGATGTCAAAAAGTATGCAGGTAAAAGATCACCTTGACAATTTAACAGAAATATTTTAGACTTGCAAGGAGTTGGTGTTAAAATTGAGGAAGAGGATCAAGCCATAATTTTGTTGTGTTCTTTGCCTAACTCGTATGAGAATTTTGTAGATACTATGATGTATGGAAAATATAGTATCTCGATAAATGATGTTAAGGATGCTCTACAGTTTAAAGAATTGCATAAGTTAGTTTCTAGTTCTGGAGAAGGTAATATAGAGTCTGGGTTAACTGTGAGCAGGGGCAGAAGCATGAAACGAAATGGTGGAGGACGTAGTAAGTCGCGTTCCAAATCAAAGTCTGTATTGAGATGCTTTCACTGTAAAGAGAAGTGGCACTTTACAAAGAACTGTCCACAAAGAAAGAAGAAAAATGGACAGGGTCAAATGGAAATGCATAGGTTGTTGTAGCTCAGAATGATTCTAATAAACAGGATAGTTCTGATGAGGGAGAAGGAGGAAATGTTTTAATTGTCAGTATAACTAGTTCTGCAGAAACTTGGGTCCTGGATACTGGTGCTTCGTATCATATGACTTATTCATAGAAGCTATTTACTACCTTCAAGGAGTGGAATGGTAGTGTAAAGTTGAGAGTTGATGGAGAGTTGGGTGTTAAAGGTAATGGTTCAGTGCAGATCAAAATATTTGATGGAATAGTTAGGACATTAGATGTCTGGTATGTCCCTAGATTGCGGAAGAATTTGATCTTTGTGGGTACACTAGATAAAAATGGGTACACGTTCTCTGAAAGTGGTGGAGTTCTTAGAGTGTCTATTGGTGCTCTTGTAGTGATGAAAGACAAATTGCAGCATTAGATTTATACATTGATGGGTAGTTCAATGTTGGGAACGGTGGCGATGTCGAGCTCCATTGCAATTGATCCTGCAGAGAAGAAGGATGGTAGTACAGAGTTGTGGCATCGAAGATTAGGGCATATGAGTAAGAAAGGACTGTTCATTTTGAGTAAGAAAGGGCTGCTAGATGGTGTTAAGACTGGAAAGCTGAAATTCTGTGAGACTTGTAGTATGGGTAAACAACGCAGGGTGAAATTCAGTCCAAGCAGTCACTCTACTAAGGAGGTCCTTGAATACATTCACTCTGATTTATGGTGTCCTTATCCAGTGGAGTCTCATAGTGGATGCAAGTACTTTGTAACGTTTATTGATGACTTCTCTAGAAAGGTGTGGATACATTTTTTGAAATCGAAGGATGAAGTGTTTGGGAAGTTCAAGGATTGGAAGACTATGGTGGAAAAACGGACTAAAAAAGTAGTCAAGACACTTAGAACTGACAATGGACTTGAATTCTGTAATGGAGAATTCGATGAGTTCTGCAAAAAACAAGGTATAGTGAGGCACCACATTGTACGACATACGCCACAGCAGAATGGAGTTGCAGAACGGATGAACCAAACACTTGTACAACGTGCTAGATGCATGAGGATAGTCGTTGGGTTATCGAAGCAGTTCTGGGCTGAAGCAGTTAACACTGCTACTTATCTGGTAAATAGATCGTCATTGACTGCAATTGATTTTAAGACTCCACAAGAGGTATGTTCCGATAAATCCTTTAATTATTCTGGCCTGAAAATATTTGGATGTCCTACATATGCTCATGTCAATGCTGGCAAACTGGAGCCTAGGGCAGTTAAATGCATATTTCTAGGATATGCGACTGGGTAAAAGGTTACAGACTATGGTGTACTGAAAACAGGACCCCAAAATTTATGAATAGCAGAGATGTGACCTTTGATGAATCTGTTATGTTTGGCCAGAAGAAGTTGTTTGGTGATCTTGCTGGTAGTAGTAAAACTGATCTAGGTGCAAATCAGAATGTGGAGTTTGAGGTCGATGCTCCAAAAAAGAATGGTGTGACTAGCACACCTGAAGAACAACCCGAGATCGACCAGAATGATTCACAGAGTATAGTAGCAAGTAGACCGAGATGGGAAATCTGGAGTCCTGCAAGGTATGTGGATTGTGTAAGTGTGAATATTACTAATTCTATTGCTTTTGCCTTAGCAGAAGCAGAAGAAATTAAAAGGGAGGAACTAAGGTCGTATAAGGAGGAGGTGAAAAGTAAAGATAAAGAAAAATGGCTAAGCTCTATGGATGAAGAGATGACATCCTTGTGGAAAAATCAAAACTTGGGAGCTTATGCCTTTGCCGGAAGAGATGATGCTTATTGATTGTAAATAACTTTTCATAATAAAGGATTGGATTCCAGATGTTGAACCACCTAGATTCAAATCAAGGCTTCTGGCGAAGGATTTTTCATAGAATGAGGGAATTGACTACAATGAAGTGTTCTCACCGGTTATGAAGCATAAAACCATTCGAGTCCTCCTATCCATGGTAAGCGTTTTTAACTTGAAGCTAGAGCAATTTAATGTTAAAACTGCTTTTTTGCACGGGAACCTTAAGGAGGAAATTTATATGAAACAACCTGAGGGATTTGTTGATCCTGTAAAGCTTGATCATGTGTGCTTGTTGAAGAAGTCCTTGTATGGGTTGAAACAATCACCTAAGTAGCGGTGCAATTTAATGTTAAAACTGCTTTTCTGCACGGAAACCTTGAGGAGGAAATTTATATGAAACAACCTGAGGGATTTGTTGATCCTGTAAAGCCTGATCATGTGTGCTTGTTGAAGAAGTCCTTGTATGGGTTGAAACAGTCACCTAATTGATGCATTTATGATCTCTCATGAGTTTATGCAAAATCATTATGATAATTGTGTTTACTTTAAGACATTGTCTGATGGTTCGTTTATATATCTATTGCTATATATGGATGATATGTTAATTGTAACTAAGAACTAGGCTGAAATTGACAAACTGAAACAATTGTTGAGGAGTGAGTTTGAGATGAAGAATTTAGGTGCAGCCAAGAAAATCTTGGGAATGGAGATTTGGAGAGACAAAAATGTAGGCTTGTTGTATCTATCGCAGTAGAAATACATTCAGAAGTTATTGTAGGCTTTCTATATGGATCATTCTAAATCGGTGAGTACTTCATTGACTCCACACTTTAAATTTGATCATATTACATTGTCGAGCACTGATAAGGAGGTGGAGTATATGAAGAGTGTGCCTTACTCAAGTGTAGTTGGTAGTTTAATGTATGCTATGGTGTGCACTAGACTAGATTTGACTTATGTAGTTAGTGTAGTAAGCAGATTTATGGGTAATCCTGACAAAACTCTCTGGGAAGCGGTCAAGTGGATTATGTGATATTTGAAGGGAACGAGTAGTGTGTGCTTAGTGTATGGGAATGGTGATGTTTCTAATGGATTGGTTGGATTTACTGATTCTGATCATGGATGAGATCTCATGAAGAGAAAGTCATTAACCTGTTATATTTTCACTCTCTTTGGATGTTCTATTAGCTGGAGAACATCTCTACAAACAACAGTCACTCTATCTATAACTGAAACAGAATACATGTCCTTGACAGAATGGGTGAAAGAAGGTATATGGTTGAATGGCCTTATTGATAGCTTGGGATTGAAATTGCCAAAACCTGTTATCTATTGTGATAGTGAAAGTGTTTTGTGTTTGGCAAAGAATTCGGTTTATCATGAGAGGACAAAACATATTGATATTAAATTGAATTTCATTCATGATGTGATTGAAGAGAAGTTGTTCTACATTGAGAAGGTGGTCACAGAAGACAATCTTGCAGACATGTTGATTAAGCCAATTACCACTGAAAATTTCAAGCATAGCTTGGACTTGGTGAATGTTCGCAAAGCTTGAGCTTCAGGCCCGTGGCAAAGGAGTAGTTATTTATTCTGAATTTAAAGAAAAAAGAAAACTCAATTCAAATTGGAGAATTTTTTATTTGAATTGATTTTCTTTGTAATATGTTGAAGCTATCCTAGTAAAATATGGGCTAAGGCATAATGGCCTTTGTCTTATTGTTTTAAATGGGATTTAGGGTTATGGTTAGGGTTGTTCTATATTGACTAAAGCTCTTGTAAAAGGTCTAAATAGGTGGCTTAGGAAAATATATGTAACCTAGAAGACATATGTTCCGTCTTTCAATAGTGAATAGAATAGCTCGCTCTCTGCCCGTGGACGTAGATGCTTTGATTGAACCACGTAAATTTCTGTGTTCTTGTGTGATTGTTCTATTTCTTATTTCGTTTGTTCTATTGCTTTGCCTGAAATCCTTTCTTTTGAGTTCAAATTGTCCATTGCAAACATAAATGTGAATTCACCACTCACTGCATCTGAAAACTCCTCATGGAAATCACCATCAGGAGATTTCACTTTGGTATTGGAGATTGGACAATCCAGATCTTTTCCTGCTAGAATTTGGTTCAATAGAATTCCTGACTACTGTCTGGTATGTGAACGAATACATTCCGACGCTGTCACGGACCATTGTGAATCTATAACCGGAGTACGAGGTGAACCATTTGTGGGAACCGGCCCATTTCGCACAAGCCTCAGAGATCATAACATATTACCCAATTATTCAGATTATAAAACATTTGTTAAAATATTTAATAATCGAAAACAAAATAAATCAAATATATATAATAACTATATATCAAAAGTAATAGTGCGAAAAACAGCGGAACATGAATCAAAAGCCAGTAATCCAACTACATCCCGATGCGAAGCTCTACAAAATAAAAGACGAGCCCGTAGAAAAGGGAATCACTAACCAAAAGATGCCTCACTGGAGTGTGGATGCTGACAGTTGCCGAAGCCAAAATATGTGAACCTGCTCATTAGGAATCACATAAACAGAGAAACAAAGGGGATCAGGGCCCAATGAAAAATAACACTCTAGATTGCCTCATACATGCCTCATAAGGGCTATTTTGAAAACAGTTCAAAATTACACATGCAGATATAGTTTAACATACATATATATACACGCTATACATATATGATAGCTTTTCAGAAATCCTTTGGCAAAAAGGTTCGTATACAAAGCAATTATGAACACAAAGGTGTATAAAACAATTTTCTTTTTTAGAGTCAAAATACATATACAAATATATGAAACCAAAGCAGAAGGCTTGCACGTGGCACTAACAACAGAGTACGTGGGCTCCACCATAATCCATATCATATCATGTGCTGGATCAGGACACATGGCTACCAGCAACCCTGATAGTTGGGTTTTATCAAAGCGCTGGTACACCAAAGGTCACGTTTTACCCTGTAACAGTAGGTGCCCCATATCAGAAAACAAAAGCATACTAATATATAGAATCAAAGCAGAGTATGCATATAAGCATCAAAAATCACAAAGAATATATATAATACATACATATCAGTTTCAAAGTAGAGTCTTGATTAATACACATAATCAGTTTATCATTAGTCAATCCTTAAATTAGTTAAATTTCAGAATATGTGTTATACACAACAGAAAACATATACAGTTTGAGACACAGCTTATGTGTCTGAAGCTGCTATTCACTCTCCTAGAAGTCCAAGTGCAAAACACCCGTCAGACCCCACTAGTCAGTGGCTAGTCTCTCGGGCACTAACAGAAAGCTGAACAGAACAAATATATATCCACTAATGTATCAGAGTCAAATCAAAATATGATATTGTGGCAATGCCAGATGCATGATGTGCAAATATAGATGCAGACTCTCGAAAGATCCCAAATATCCATATCAAATGATGATCTATCACTTTGGATCCAAAATACAGAATCTACGTAAAATTACAGTTTGGTCATCGACCTGTGCACAACTACATTCTAGTTCCCGGGACTTGACAAATTACAACATAGTCCTCAGACTATACTAGGATAACTAACTAATTTTTTCAAGTAGTCGGATTTCTCAAATGAGTCTTCGAACTATCAAAAATCGATAATATGCAAAGTGTCAAAAATGACACACTTTGGTCCCTCAGAACAATGGCTAACTCGAGTTACCCAAAGTGCTTACTCGAGTTATCCAGACCTTGATCTACTCGAGTTAGACAAGAAGCTAACTCGAGTTATACACTGCATGTCTTACTCGAGTTGGCCAACGGCTTACTCGAGTTGTCCACCTACCCAGAATTTCCAGAAATTGAACAACTACGATTTAACCGATGGAAATCGAAACCAAACACCCACATTGGCTCTAAACAACCCTCTGAACATGAATCCATGCTCAGAATCAACAGAACAACTTGAAAATATCCTAGATCAACCAAAAATGAATGGTTTCAAACCCATTTCAAGAACATTCTTGATTTTAAGGATTCCAAGTTAACACTAGGAGTTTTTAGGCTCCCAACACCCCAAATAAACAAACCCAACACACCAAAATAATAAGAACTACACAGAACCGAACCTATGAACAATTATTCAAAACCCTAGTATGAACACTCAGCCACCTTGTGTCCCAGCTGTCTACAATGAAAACAAAGGCATGCCACCTTTGCATAAACTCTTGGGTGACATGTCTCACAAGACGGATGTGGACCCCCAGAACCATATCCCTTGGCACGCCTAGCTGGTGGTGCCACACTCAAAGTCTGAGAATTTTGACTCTACCTCTAACCTCTAGAGGAATGCATGTGCCTTAGCTCAGGCTGAATGCTCTGTCGGCCCTGCTGGCCTCCAGAAAAACTTTTTGTCTTCGCTCTTTTAGGCTTCCTCGGATGCCTCATGTCCTGATACTCCATACCCCTCGTAACTCGAGTAATCCCAATAAAACTCATCAATCTTTCACTCAACACTCCAACGACCAAGATCAAAATAGAACTGAACGGAACACTACAAGGAATCTGATCAGAAACCGACAGGATGTTACAGACGCTAAGTGGGTCAAAGATTGAGCTAACAACAAGCAATCGTGTATTGACTGATCTTGGAGGCCTCATCATATAGGAGGTGAGGCTTGCAGCAACAATATCTTCTGCTGAAATGCTCGACAATGGAAATTATGTGATGTCAGGAAATGGTTCTAATGTTTGGGAGAACTTCATGAATCCTACTGATACTATCTTGCCTTCACAAATTATAAATTTGGGTGACAAGTTGTACTCTAAGCTAACCGAAACAAACTGCTCGAAAAGAAGATTTGAGCTTCAGTCACATGGAACTATTTTGCTCCATCCTACAAGTTGGGCAAGAAACTATCTATGATTCTTATTTTAACAGTGGAACTCAATATGCAAACTCTTTTGAGTCTGGTTTTCAGCTAGTTTTCAATCAATCCGGTGCCATCTACATAAGCAAAATGAATGTAGATGTTGCTCAGATTCCCACTTGGGCTTCAATGAGTTATATCGAAGAATTTTATTATCTTGTAACATTGGATTTTGATGGAGTTTTCACTCAATATCCAAATCCGAAAAACTCTAGCAATATCCAGGCTTGGTTGGCTATACAATCTTTTCTTAAAAATATTTTCACTGCAATCTTCAATGCTATTGGTGGTGGAATTTATGGATTCAATAGCTACTGCAGAATTCAGAATTCGACTGATCGGTGATTGTCCACCTGGTTATGTGTTTGCTGATCCAACAAACAGACATGGTGGCTGCATACCAACTTACCCGCAAGGCTGTGGACTAGGCGATTACTCACAAAGGCGAAAAGATCTGTACGAGTTCAGGGAGTTAAATAATGTAGTTTTTCCAATGAATGTTTATGAAATGTTGTCGCCATATAATTTGACACAGTGCAAGGATTATTGTTTGCGGGTGCAATTGTGTTGTTTCAAGTCTTGATGGAAATCGATGTTGGAAGAAGAGATTGCCACTATCCAATGGAAGATAGGAGAATAACAATTATAAAAATATATTATTCAAAGTAAGGAAACAAGTTCCTCATTCAGGTTTTTCCATACCAGATGGAAAGACAGAAAAACAATTCTATTAGGAGTCCTTCTAGGAGGTTCTGCATTCATCAGTGTAATTCTCTTGATCATCTGTTCATTGCATCTTCTTAGGAAGCACCGAGACGACTGCAAAAGAATGTACAAGATTCCAGTGCTTGCGAAATAAACCTACGGTTATTCACTCATAAAGAACTTGAAAAGAAGTAACTGGTGGATTCAGGGAAGAACTTGGAAGAGGGTTTTTTTGGTATTGTGTATAAAGGAGCCTTGAAATTTGGTTCAAAAAAAGTAACTGATTTGTCTAATGTAACTATTTGTAAAGTGGTCAAAAGTACTAACTTTGCCGTTTTTTGCGAAGCAAGTCTCTAATCCTGCTTGCCCTTGGGATTAGACTTCCAATTGTCCCTCCCAACTGAAAGATATTTGTAATCGTGATTTGAATCAATGATATATGAAGAGATTTCTCGACACTAAAAAAAATAACCAAGTTACTTAAAATAAAACTCCTTACAGATAACAAATTTACACACACACTAGGGCTAGCCCAACGGACAGAGAGCAAATATCAAGTTCATTTGGCCTGGATTCGAGCTCTAGCGAGAGCGACATTGATAGAGATTTATAATTTCAAGGCACTAAACTGGGTCAAGCATTAGAGGTTAGTGGATAGCCCCTTGATCTGTCTGGCCCTAGGTAAGTGTTGCGGTAACGAAATTCGGTCACCTTACCTGGTTCAGCTATGGCTCTATCGAACATTCCGCAGCGGGGAGGAGCCCCTTGATCTGTCTAGTCCTAATTGAGTGCTGCGGTGACGAAACTCGGTCACCTTACCGGATTCAGCTATGGCTCTATCTAACATTCCGCAATGAGGAGGAGCCTGCATGGCCATGCTCCGCAGAGGTAGCTATGACTGATAACTCACACTCCCTTTTTGCTGTAAAAAAAAGTTTACACAAGGCCTAATAATTAAAAATAACTTCAGTTTTGCATATTATATAAGAAATTACTGAATCTTTTAAAAATAGAGCAAAATTCACCACAGTCCCTGAGTTTTGACCATATCTCTCGTGCGGTCTGTGCATTTTCAAAACCCTTCGTTCATGTCCCTCGATCCGTCACCGTTAGTCAAATATAACGTGTCAAGTCATATTTTTTGACGTGACACATAGTACCTACTAATTTTAAAAACTTAATGACAAAAATACCCTTTTTCTCATCTCTTTCATTCCACTCCCACCACTACCAGCAGATTCCCACCAGCAAACAACTACCCAAAACCAGTCACTAACAGCCAATCCATCACCAACACCACCACTTCTAAGCTTGAAAACCAGTCACTAATAGCACCTGTTCACCAACAGCAAAACTCCCTGCTAGTTGAGTCAAAACCTACGTCTCAAAACAACATCAAGTAAATCAACCAATTGAAAGACAAAAAATTGAACCATTACACCCAAAACCGTCGGCCTCCACTCCCTTCAATCACTCCCACCACAAAACAACCACCCAAAAATGCCACTCTCTCCACTCCAAACCCATCGGTCTCTCTCTGTTGACCTCCACTCCCTTCAACCACTCCCACCACCAAACAACCACCCAAAACCACCACTCTCTCCACTCTCACCTCAAAGCAAGCAAGCCATCACCAATTTCCTCCCTTCACAATTAACACTCTGTGTCACCGATTTCTACACAGAGAAAGCCAAAAATACAAAAACCCACAAGCCTAAAAAGCCAAAAAAATCGATAGATCGGTGACTGACATAAACCAAAACGCCAACAAAAAGACCCAAAATCCATACAGAACAACAAACATACACAAATCTACCGAATCTTTCTAGACCAGACCAGGACTCATCAGATCGCTCCACAAAGAGCCACCACCTCTTATAATTTCACATCTCCGACTTGCATCAAAAAATGAACGCTTTTCGATTTCCAACACCACAACCACCACCAACAGGGCATGAAACCGGCTCTTAGTAACCTCTTGCTTCGCTCAGTGAAGCCCAGGATGTACTAGAACATGTGCCTGTTGAATTCCCCAGTAATAACATGATTTCTCCAGAATTGCCGATGAAAGACAAAGACGAAGGAGAGAAGGGCTAGAGGAGATAGAGATCGATAGAGAGAGAGAGAGAGTAGTGGTGGAGAAACATGGGTGAGAAGAGGAAAGGTGTGTGTGTGTGTGTGTGTGTGTGTGAGAGAGAGAGAGAGAGAGAGAAGGACGTTGATGAGGGGTAGGTGAGAGAAGGTTTGAACGGTCTTTTGGTGTAAATTGATTATAAAGTCAGCGGTAATTTTGCGTTTTCATATTTTTCGTTAAAAAAACAAACGAAGTTAAGAGCAATGGACCAGAATGAAGAGTTTTAAAAATATAAAATCTACACAAAAAATAGAGATATTATCAAATCTCAGGGCCTGCAGTAAATTTTGTCTTTAAAAATATCATTACATTCGATTTTGTATAAAAAATAACTAGTTGTTAGTTAAGCTTTAAAAATTACTATTAGCTAATAACGTGGCATACATATATATCACTTCTTTTGATGTGGCGTGCCAAGAAGCGAGCACTTGTGGCATGCCACGCCATATCCAAGTCCAAGATCAATTGATACATTAACTGCCACATCAGTAGTGCCACAAACAATTCAATAATAGTTGGCTGCTTTTTAAAATAAGAGTGAAAGGTATAGTTATTTTTAAAAGAATTGGTTGTTTTTTATTTTTTATATAAAATGCTAAAGTTTCATTAATTTTTACTTTTTAACCCACATCATCAGTTAGGGCTGGGCTAAAATTGTTACGACCCATTTTTGGGACCGCAACTGGTATACGAGGCGAACCGTTTATGGAAATTCGGTCCATCTCGCACAAGTCTCGGAGAACATAAACTACCCAAATTCATATTATTAATCGGCTTATTTACCGTATTAAACAATTTAGCAATGATACATTTTTCAAAAATAATATTTCCGAATATAATTAAAATATATCCGTAATAACAAAATATTAAATAAATAGTTTAAGTAAAACCGTTAAACATTTCTTTAACAAACGAAAGTTTATAACCCATTACCCAGTGTGGAGCAACTAATATAACACAATTTGGCCCGAACAATAGGGCACTCACTGAGCGCGGAAGAACCAAACGCCCGCTGAAAAATGAAGTAGAACAAAGACAAGAAAAATAAAAGGATAAGATTCCCTAGTGAGCGGATAACACAAAAGAGCGGCACAGGCTCCTCAAAAGGGTTTTGAAAATATTTTCAAAAACTACCACATGCATGTATATATCCAAATAATATCGTATATATAGACACCCGTATATATAAATAGATTGTTTCAAAAATCCACTTTGCAATTCTTTTGCATACAGAGCAAATAACAGACAATTATCGAAATTTATTAGATGAAGAAATTAAATAACATATTTAATTTCTCAAATCCAAAATAGCCAAAGTGTTTTCTTTCAAATACTTT
>CAODLS010199992.1:0-14228 GCA_948243855.1 Flueggea neowawraea | reverse complement strand
GTTAGTTCTTGAAATCCAAATACACGATTTCTCGTAATGGCTATGGACATAATTAAAATCGCATTTGCCATGTGTTCTTGCTTGCATATTGAGATTGGATCTTATGTTGGTGTTTTAATTTTTTTGTGAATGGTTATGCATAGTGCATGTCATGAGCCTAGTTTTCATTATTGGATTGCAAATTAAATATGGCATGCGTGTCATCTATTTTTATATAAAATTTATTTTTCATAGAATATATTTAATTTGTAAATAATGAAGACCTTGTAATCAAGACAAGAGACGGAGCCCAATAAGGGAGAAGAGTCGGCCCAACTCGAAGGAAGACATTAGATATAGCTTCTTAGAGTTAGGTTTTTGGCCCATGATATGTCACATTTAAATTTATGCACTTTATTTATATGCTTTGCATGAATGAGTGAATGGCAATCTGTTTATGCCATGTAAGCCGTAATAAATTAAATCCCTACAATAGTAAGTCGTAAAGTGCCTTCCTAATTCAAAACTTTGTCAAGGCATCGATCGTCGAAGCGTGGGCTATGCCAAAGCTAGGCACGTTGGATTATCTTTGTGAGGCAGGGGTTAGGATAATTGTTATGCCTAACACTCGAATGTAGGTTTGACTTAACATGGGTAGTGAGACTGTCCTGACCTTAAGTATTAAAATGGGATAGTGCCTAACATAAGATGTTAATCCCATTCGATCCAAGAATTATATGAGATATAATTAGAAAGAGTTCCTACCTAAATAACTAAGTCTTAGGTGTACAGGCTCAACTTGACTAAGACGAACTGAAATATGGATCTTGGTCCACAATCACTAACACAAATTATTTAAAGGGATATTAATTTGAATTGTGGGATTATAAACATAAGACCTCATATCTAATCTTGCATACAAATTTTATAGATTAAAATGACATCAAACAATTCACAGACCTTTTCATGCGATCCGTCATTGAGAAGGACAAGCTCAATAGGACTAACTTCATTGACTTGTCTCAAAACTTGAGAATCATTCTCAAACAAGAGAACAAGCTTGAAGTCCTAGAGCAAACTTTACCCAATGAACCGGCTAGGAATTTCCACTAATGCTCAAAGGGAGGCATTCAAAAAAAAAAAAAAAGAATGACTCCAATGATTTGACATGTCTAATGTTGGCAACCATGAGTCTAGAATTGCAAAAGAAATTTGTGGATATAGAAGCTTTCGAGATTATGAATCATCTCAAGGAAATGTTCCAAGAGCAAGCCCGTCATAAAAGGTTTGTGACTACTAAGGCATTGTCTTCTTGCAAGATGGCTCCAGGGATTTCAGTAAGTGCTCATGTACTCAAGATGAAAGGGTATATTGATACTCTTGAAAACCTTGATGCACCCATTCGCAAGGAACTAGCAACCAACCTCATTTTGGGGTCACTGCCCGAAAGTTATGACAAGTTTGTCATAAACTTTAACATGCATGCAATGAATAAGTATCTTGCTGAGCTGCATGGGATGCTTAAAAATGCTGAGCAAAACATCAAGAAAACCAATCTCATGATGCTGGTTCAAAAGGGGAAAATGGAGGGTGGAATAGGGAAAAGCCAGCCCAAAGTCAAGCCTAAATAAAAGGTTGGACCTCAGTCTAAAGGCAAAGAGCCCAAGGCACCTAAGTCCAAGCCACAGAAAGAGGGCATGTGTTTCCATTGCAACAAAACTAGTCATTGGAAAAGGAACTGCTCACTTTACTTGCAAGAACTGAAGAAGAATGGAGGCGAGGCTTCCACTTCAAGTATCTTTGTTATAGAAGTCAATTTATCTATTTCTGTATCATGGGTATTGGATACGATATGTGGTTCTCACATTTTTTCAAATGTGCAGGGACTCATAAATAAGAGGATCTTGGCAAAAGGTGAAGTCGACCTAAGAGTTGGGAATGGAGCAAAGGTTGCTACCCTAGAGATAGGGGATTTTCATTGACTTTACTTAGTGGACTTGTAATTCTTTTGAAGAATTGTTATTATGTTACTGCTATGAGTAGGAATATTATTTTGGTTTCATGTTTGGATTTGGATGGATTCACTTTCATTATTAAGAATAATGTTATTTCAATTCATCGTGAGGACATTTTCTATGGCAATGCTTTGATTAGTAATGGACATTATATTCTATACTTGGAAGACCACAAGCTCATTTATAACATTGATACTAAACGGGTTAAATCGAATGAATTAAACCCAACATACTTCTGGCATTGTCGTTTGGGACATGTAAATGAGAAATGCATCTCAAGACTCCATAAAGATGGAATTCTTGGCTCATCCGATTTTGAATCTTTTAAGACATGTGAATCTTGTTTACGTGACAAGATAACTAAAAGTCCCTTTAACAAACAAAGTGAAAGTGCAAGTGACTTATTAGGCCTAATACACACCGATGTATGTGGACCAATAATCACATCGGCTATATGCGGTTATAGCTACTTCATCACATTGACGGATGATTTCAGTATGTATGCAAGATTACATATGAGATCTTATAATAATAATTCCACAATTCAAATTAATATCCCTTTAAATAATTTGTGTTAGTGATTGTGGGCCAAGATCATTATTTCACTTCATCTCAGTCAAGCTGAGCATGTACACCTAAGACTTAGCTATTTAGGTAGGAACTTTTTCCAATTATATCCTATATAATTCTTGAATCGAATGTGATTAATATCTTATGTTAGGCACTATCCCATTTTAATGCTTAGGGTCGGGACAGTCCCACTACCCATGTTAAGTCAAACCTACATTCGAGTGTTAGGCATAACAATTATCCTAACCCCTGCCTCACAAAGATAATCTAACGTGCCTAGGTTTGGCATAACCCACGCTTTGACGATTGATGCCTTGACAAAGTTTCAAATTAGGAAGGCACTTTATGACTTACTATTGTAGGGATTTAGTCTGTAACGACTTACATGGAAAAAACGGATTACCATACATTCAATCATGCAAAGCATATAAATAAAATGCATAAATTTAAACGTGACATAGCATGGGCCAAAAACCTAACTCTAAGAAGCTACATCTAATGTCTTCCTTCAAGTTGGGCCGGCTCTCCTCCTCTTGGACTCTGTCTCCTGTCTTGATTACAATGTCTTCACTATTTACAAAATTAAATCTATTCTATGAAAAATAAATTTTACATAAAAATAAACGACACACATGCCATATTTAATTGACAACCCAATAATGAAAACTAGGCTCATGACATGCACCATGCATAACCATTCATGAAAAATTCAAGCACCAAAACAAGATCCAATCTCAATACACAAGCAAGAACACATGACAAATCCGATTTTAATTATGTCCATAGTTATTACGAGAAATCGTGTATTTGGGTTTCAAGAACTAACCATATGAAGGGTTTGAGTGTTAGCCTATTAGGTCAAACTCTTTGACCAACTCATCGAATGAGTTGTTCTTTGAAAACCCTAATCACACTACTAGATCAATGAGTGCCATCAATTTTTCTAGTCAATTTCTCTTAATAAATTTAAATGTTATGATTTAACCGATTAAAGTATAAACATATAAATATACAACTAAATCATATTCGGCATACATCAAAACAACCAAAATCAATTTGGCAATGATCATTACCAATCCAAAATAGATTCGGCAATACATCAAAAACAATTAAAACACACTTTTAATTATAACAGTGCAATTCGACAATTAATATAAACACCAAATTCCAATTCGGTTTTATACTAAAACCTAAACCAATTATGAATAACATCATTAATCAATTCGGTTTTCTAATTAATAACATTAAACAAATTCGGCAATGTTGACACCCAATGACATACGGCTTTAACTCTTAAAACCCTAAATAAGTTATGAGATTTATTAAGCCAATCAAATAACCAAGACATTAGGCAAAAACAATTTGGATTCAACCCTAAAATAAAATTTCAGATTTGTTTTTAGACCATTTAAAACATACAAGTCCAGATTTTATCAAGGCCGAACCTATAATCAACTAGATTAGACATACAGACCTCTCTGACACCACTGTTGGGTTTCTTATGGGAATAAACATCTAATGTGAGCAGCAGAAAACAACAACAATCATCACAAGAAACATCCAGGAACACTATATATAATCATAATTAATTAAATGGGGCCAAATATATATGTACCTTTCCAACCTAGCCCAATTGCTTTCTCCAAGAGCTGGAATTGCCAAATTTGTTTCTCCTTTGTTTATGTTGAGCCGAATTGATCTAGGGACTGCCAAAGGACGACTCCCCTATACTCTCTCACACACACAAGATTGATGGTTATGGCAATGTGTGCTAGCACTAAAAGACTCTCTTTCTTGTGTAGTGAAATTCAATTTTGAAAGAACCAAATAAAACGTTTTTCTTTTCCTCCCTTTTTTGTGATTGCCAAACCCCCTATTTCCCAACCCTAAGTGAGAATCAAATTCTCTCTTTGTTTTAGGGTTTCGACATCAACTTCCTAAAGAGGGAGAGAGCGGCGTGTTTAAAACCCTAAGGAAGGGGCTGCCAAATTTCTCCCTCTCCAAACCCTAGATGTCAAATATCTCCCTATCTTTTAGGGATTTGGCCAACACCTCTCAAAACCCTAGTCAAGTCCTACTTGAACAAGAACTCATCTTTTTCCTTTCAATTAATTAATTAAACCTTTTAACTAATATTTCATTAGGCCAAATTAATCATTCTCTTTGGCCTAATGGGTGTGCCGAATTTCATCTTGGGCCCATTAATTATGTTTTAATCATTAATATAAATTAATGGCCCGACAAGAAAAACATTCTTAGCCCTAACCAAGATCTTTATTGTGTGCGATCCTGTAGGTTTATTCAATATTGGCGATGGGCCTAAAGTTAATTTAAAACCCATAAATCATAATTAGTCTATAGCAAGACATTATGATTACCCAAATTGAAATGAATGTCAATTATGAATCAACATAACCTAATTACAAACCTTATATAACTCTTTGCCTCTCGATATCAGAATTAGCATAAGGCATGGAATCGGTCACCTTTATTTATGCTAAAACATTTCCTTGATCTATTAGTGATCCTGACTAAGTCAAACAAATGATAACACTTATCACTTTGCTTGGGTGTGGCCACACACTACTCAGTGTCACTAATCAACTGGCCGGTGATATCTTCTTTCTTTTCGAGAGTGGCAATCCCTTCACTTCACTCATTTTCCTTAGCATGACTCATGGCATACCCAATCATACCTATACTTGTTACTCATTACAAATAACGTTTGGTGTATGTCTAAGTATACGAGAAATCACCCAAGAATCTATAGTGATTTCAGGTCGAGGGATTCAAGTATAAGCATTGTATGAGAAACACTTATGACCTTGCAACCATGTAGTATTCTCACAAGTGGATCGATCCAAAACACTATTTTCTAACATGTTCTATGTTCTCTGATTGATCTCTTGTATCTTATGACCAGTAAAACATGATCATCTCATAGAGCACATACTAGTCTTGGTTTATTGTCATTCTCATAACAATAATCGACTAGGGATATTTAGAATAGTATTCTTTCATGCTTCAAGGTTTTACTATCCAAATTACATATTTGATAACTTAAGCAGAATAACTATTCATGAATATTTTATCAAATTAAACATGCACAGGAATAATAATGAGATAAAAAAATACCTCATATATATATATATATATATAATATAATATAATATAGTTTGGATACAATGCATTGGGGTTAGGGCTTACACAAACATAGAACTAGGATAAAACAACAAAATACATTAGGATTACTACCTGATTGAGCAACAAATCCATTGGGGGCACTATATGATTCAGAGTTAGGCTTTAGTAATTTATGAACATAACTGATTTGCTCCTCACTAAATCGTCTATACTCTATCTCATGTAGTTTCCAACAAGAGTCACATGTACGATGAGTTTTATTGTAGTAGGCACACCACACTGTTGACTTATGAGCCAATGAAGAATTTTCAATAGTAGTTACTGCATCTTTCTTCAACCTTATGGTAGTGATTTTAATAGATTTAGAAGAAACAGTAACTTCAGGTGAAGGAAACATGGCTGAAATAGATATTGATGGCTAGGGTTTTCAGAGGTCGAGGGAGGCTTCACTGCTAAGGTTTATGCTGTCCATGACAGCTCTAATGCCATCTAGAGAATTAGGGAATGTATGTGTATTTTATTCTCTATCTTTCTGCAATACATAGTTACATATATATAGTGTAGTGGTACATCTAGACTAGGGAGGAAAAACTATACAGGAAATAAGTTAGTTAATTTTTAGGACTAAATATATGGGAAATGATATTCTGTTGACTTTTCTAATATATATAGATTCCAACAGTCACTAAACTAATTTGGTGTCAAGATTTATGATAGGGTGTCAACCCACCAACATAAAATTAACCTGCTCGAGAATACTAAAAATGAAGTAAGGCAGTACACATGGTTGATCCACAGAGAGCAATGAGAAATTGTTTATTTGCGAAAAAATAAAAATAAAATAAAGTTGACAAAAATAAGTAGCAAGATTAAAAATTCGAAAACAGAAATAAACTGTAGGAACATAAATAAGAATAAATTCAATTATGATAAAAATCCAGCTAAGGCACTTCTCCATTCAATCCAGTCAGTTGATCACAAACATAAAAGATGAATATTAAACATTCAAGTAGAGAGAGTTATAGCTAACGGTGATGCACTCGATTAACCAATCCCTTTTTACCTATTCGATAGCCTCGAGATGCCCTGCAGACTAATTTTCTAACCACTAGACAACTCCCGGGACGCCCTGACAAGGTTTAATCTTTGGCAGCAGTAAGAACGGAAGAGACTTCTATCCTAGCCAGTGAAACCAGAAACGTCGTGATTCATTTAAACTAGATTATTCAGTTCCATCACAATGAACAATTCCCAAACCACATAAATTCACGTTATTTGTTACCTAGATTAGGATTAATGTGATGCACTATCAATCCTAAATAACAATATATTAATTCAATCGATCAACCAACAAGGCTCTTGTCAATCAATCAATCAAAATAATAATAAAAGAACTCAAGAACAAAAACTGAATAAATACTTGAATTACTGAATAAAAGTTAAAACAAGAGTCTCACAACATTGATAGATTGAACTTCAAAATACCTTAACCGAAAAAAGTGTTTAGTTACACATACTAGGAGGAAGAAAACCAGATCGATGAAGAAGATGAAATTTTGGCCTCCTTTATGTTGATGTGCATGAAAAAAATCTCAAGAGAGAGAGTTTCAATTTATATATGTCTCTAATTAGGAAACCCTAAAATCCTCAAAACTAGCTAATTAAAAAAAATAATAAAGCTAATTGTTTTAACCCAATAATAAATCTGAGTTATAAACCTTTAAAACACATCTAAAACATGACCCATAAGTGTGGCACACATCCCTAGGCATGTGGTCAAACTTGGTCAAATTCGCAGTCAACTATGGCGTGGTCACGCAGAAATGCAGTTTTGCCTGAAATGCACAAAATAGCTCGAAATCCCCTCCTTTCACCAATATTCCACCCGAAACACCAAAGAAGTATAAAAACATAAAAACACATGAATAATAACAATTTATAATGCAAATAAAACATGAAAATGCAATGCAAAACATGGAGAAAATGAAACTTATCAAATATCCCCACACTTAAAAAATTATTGTCATCAAGCATTCTATAACTTAAAATAATTAAGAATCTTAAATTCCAATCACCTTTATTACCCCCACATAGTGCAACACCCATACCGATATACATCGAATATTCAACAGAAAACATAACCATCGGAGGATAGCTAACAATCCCCAGAAAGAGATTGTCTCCATACTAGTAATGCCCCAAAAAATATGGGATAGCCAAATTCACGCCCTCACAAGTTTCACTCTATCTCTCAAGTGTTTAGGTGAAGAATTTATGCTCTCACTCATAGCAAGGCTTTTCAGGACTTGACATAAGTCAAATCGTAACCACTAATAAATTCAATCAAAACACTTATCAAAAAAGACTTTAGCAGCTTGTAATGTGGCTAAAACATGGATTTAATAAGTTGAGAGAGAGGAAATGATGAGAATAAGTGATACATTGCCATAACTTACATACATCAAGTTAAGATGATGCAAAATAAAATAAAACTACATGCATATGCTCCAATAAACAAGGTTGCCCAAAACCACTAACCTTCTCTACGTTGCTTCACTTCATCATTTGCCTCTTTTTCTGTTTTTTTATTCATTTATGTTTTTCTTTCTTTTTCTTTTTTCCTTTTGTTTTTTGAATCTAGTAAAGCAATGTCACTTTTCAATAATTACATCAAAACTGGGCATCCATGTATTTTTGACAATACGAGCACTAAATCACATATATGATATGTCTAAATAAACACAATACATTGGCATCAACATACAAAATAATATGGCCAAGTATCACATATAAAAAACCTCTCAACTTAGGGTTCAAATGTTGAAGTTCTTGAACAAAATAGGGATGGTTAATTAGGTTCATATAAAAGAAAAGGTATAAGGCTCAATTGGGGTAAACAATGGATAAATATAAAAGGTAGATAATGAAAGAAAATGATTATTCAAATGGGTAACAAACAATGCCTTTCGTCATTTCCGCATCTCAATTGAAGTGGTGTGGTCTTTGAAATGTACTCAACAACAAATCATGGTAGGGTCCTACTATGAATGGCACACATCAACAAAAGAAAGTGTTTGTGTCTCAAATACTCACATGATTTTTGTGTGAATTTAAACTATTGGGTCCCTTTCGGCTCAATTACTAGGGGTTACTTAATGTTGAATCCAAGATGCATAGAAAACCAAATTTTTGCACATGTGGGTACATTAGCACTTTTGGACCTCAAGACTCGTAAAGTTCCAAATTATTCAATATTTAAGGATAAACTCACACCAAGCATTACAAAATTTAGTAGGGAATTCGTTTATACAACACGAAAATGCAACAAGAAAATAAAACGTGATCACACATTATGCAAAACACTAACAAAAGTTGAAAAATTCAACAAAAAATCATAGAAAAATAGCAAAATATGAAACACAATGAAAAACAAAAAACATAAACACACAAACATAAATCCTCCTCCCCACACTTAAAATCTACATTGTCCTCAATGTAACATAAAAGACAATATAAAAATTAAATTTAGAAAGAGTGAAGAAAAGCTTCTCTGGTGTTTGAGTGGTTGAAGAGCCGGCATTGTCGACTTGAGAGGAGAGCAGGATGGAATTTTGGGGATTGTGGGTCTATTGTGGACACCAAAATTGGATCTGGTATGGTCGAAATTGAAGCACAAATGACCAGCGTGCCCTTCTATCCAGAATTGCCCCTGATTCAACTTGAAACGATGTTGTCTGGATGGGTGTCGATATCCTTGCACAGAAACAACGTCGTTTAGGTAAGTAGTAGCTGCCTCTTTCTATCTTCGTTGATACAACAACATTTTGGATTTTTTTTTTCTATTTTCAAAATGCCATGTTTTTTTCTGCATGGACCATAATTAGCCAGCCACGCGCGTCTCACAAGTGAATGCGTGTTTAAACCCATGTAGCTTTCCCACACATAATTTTTGGTTCATCACCACATTTTATGTCCTGAAACTTTGTCAAACTCCAAACCAAGTGCAATTAAATCCTCAAAAAATATAAATCAAAGAATGAAGGCACAAAATTAGCTGGATCAATCAAACAACAAAATAATTAAAGGATTAAAAAATAACAAAAATAAAAATAATAAAAACCTTGGGTTACCTCCCAATAAGTGCTTCTTTAACGTCTTACTAGCTGGACGAGCTTGAAAATTTCATCCTGGATAAATATAAAAGTGCACCATTTTTCCCGAATCTCAAAGATGATATCATCATTCAACACATCAAGTTTTGCACCTGCAGTACTAAGGAATGGTCTTTCCAAAAAAATTAGCGATGAATGGTGAGAGTTCTCATCATTCATGTCCATAATATAAGAATCATTGGAAAAAAAATTAAACTATCATCTTACACCAAAACATCATCAACCATTCATTTTGGGTAAGTGCTAGAATTATTGACTCACAATATTACACCTCTTGTTTCTCACATTGATCCCAACTCAACTGTGTATAAATGAAAAGAGGCATAACACTAATAGAAGCACCTAGATTTAGCATTATACTTTTTATATTTGTATTTCCAATGGTGCGTAGGATAGTGAACATACATGTATCTTTTTTCTTGACTAGCAATCTCTGATAAAACATTACTGAAGAATTTTCAGGAACATCCACCACGTCCTCCCTTGGTACTTTCTTTCTCTTGGTGCAAATTCTTTGAGAAATTCAAAAAATTTAGGCTCATGATCAATTAAATTAAGTGAAAAAATGTTTACCTCAACTTTTGTGAATGTCTCCTTCATGGCTTTCTCATTCTCATTCTTCATGCACTCAACTGACTTCTTAGGGCATATTAGGTCATCCTCACAAATAAAAATTGGATCAGAATTTAGAAGTTGAGTTTCTACCTTGTCACTTACCTCTATCAGCATCATATTGCTTTCAACATGGCCATGTTGAAAGACGGTCGCAACATCAGGTAGTTTCAGTAACTCATGATTCTCCTACGTGATGGCATTGACGTCATGTACTAGATCCTCAGTAGTTTCTATAGGCAATTAACATTGATTCTCCAGATGATTAATTATCACAGCTACTTGATTGATTTGTTTTGACATATCTTGCAAACTAGCCTCTATTTCTGCTTGAAATTGTTGTGTGGATGTTGCTCTTGATTTTACTAAATCCTCTAATGATTGAATTCCATCTTCAAAGTCAGCTTGTGGAAGAGGTAGTAATTCTGACTAAAATTGCTTAACATTTTCGGACTCCTTTCTATACTTGAAATTTGGATGTTCTCACCATCCTGAGTTGTCAGTTCGAAAATAAGAGTCAACATTATCATAAAAACCATGAGAATCATAAAAAGAATTTGAGAATGAGTTATATTGAGGCACTGAGAGCATGTGCTTTGATAGCTTGGAGAAGCATGATCTCTACATGACTACACTTAGTTCCTAAAATTCATTTGATCTAAGCGAGAGATTATATTTGAAAGTGAATATTGAATTTCAAAATATCTTACCTCGTATGGATCTTGGTTGAACCCAAAGTAATGCAAATCACTATCCATGATCGAAACAACAATTTTTTTATTTTTTTAAGATGCTAAAGAAAATCAGCACAAACAACAAAAATAACAAATAAATAAACTTTGACACCAATCCCCGGCAAATAAATAAACTTTGACACCAAAATTTGATTGTTGTCAAACCAGCAAATTAATTCCTACTCAAAATGATGATTCTGTAAATAACAGTGAGCATGGTCGAATCCATAGAGATTGGTAAAACTTATTTCTTTGCTTACAACAATAATAAAATAAAATTGCAAATAATTGAAAGTGAAGCCGAGAATATAAATCAATGAAATCAGGAATTGCAATGAAAGAAATAATAAAATTGCAGGAATGAAAATATGAGAAAATCAATAAGAATAAATGTCCAGCCAAGGTACTTCTCAGTTCAATCCTTTCAGTTTATCACATACACGAAAGATAAATATTAAGCATTCGAATAGAGAGGCTTATAGTTAACGGTGACGCACTTAATTAAACAATCTCTTCATACCTGGTCGATAGCCCTAGGACGCCCTGTCAAGGTTTAATTTATGGCAGCATTAAGAACCAAAGAGACCACTATCCGAGCCAGTGAAGTCGAAAATGTTGTAAATCATTTAAACCAAATTATTCAACTCCAAACAATGAATAATGTCTAATACATAAATTCATGTTATTTGTTACCTAGATTAGGACTAATGTGACGCACTATCAATCCTAAATAACAATATATTATCTCAGTCAATCAACCAACACGCCTCCATCAATCAATCGATCGAAATAATAATAAAAGAACGAAGACACAAAAACTAAATAAATACCTAAAATGCTTCATAACAATAAAAACAATAGTCTCACAACATATTAGGATCGAACCTTGAAAATACATCGACTAGAGAATTGTTTAGCTACTCAAACCAATAAGAGACATGCAAAATATGAAAGAAAAGGGTTGTGGGACATGTTGCCCCCTTAGGTTAATCAAAAGGCTCCCAAATAATGAGTTTAAGAGAGTATTTATATGTGCTCTCTATCCAAACCTAATCCTAATCCTAATAAAATTGATAAAATAATAATAATAATAACCCTAATGTATTGTTCCAGCAGTAAAAATATGCCAGCAGCCTTCAAACATGTCCATGAGCCTCAAAAATCGAGGTCCAATAGTGAAAACACGAGGCCCAATGCAGAATAAGTCAGCCCAGTCCACGCGCCCTCTATAGCATGGTCATGCCAAAGTGCAGTCGACACTGAAATGTTCCAAAATAGCTCAAATTCCTCATGTTTCATCAACATTCCACCTAAATCATCAAAGAAGCTAAAAGACATAAAAGCACACAAATAATAACAATTCACAATGCAAAACTAACATCAAATGCAACATTAAATATTTTTAAAATGCAACCTATCAGTAAGCAAGCATTTACGTGCACAATGAATCTCTTTGCATGATTAAATTTCCTTTACGTAGGCAACCTACCTGTGAGTGCTTGAAGTTCGTCATCTTTATTTGATGTGTAGTTATGTGCTCAAGTTAATAATTTGTAGTAAATTAAGAGCGTAACTGATGTGCACATTTTTTAACTACTTCCATATTTTGTTAATCAACAAAATTAAGAGGGATTTCACATTTGAATCAATTTTAGTTGAAAAATCTCCCCATTTTTTATGATGACTAAATATGGAAGAGTTTGCACTCCCCCTAACTTCATGCACCAATGAAAATTTCATGGAAAATGAACCTCGATTAAGGTGGTTAGTCTTGTCTTTTGGTTTATCACAAGAAAAGCAAACATATGTCACTTTTGAGGTTTATTATAAGTCATTTTAAGAACATTTCAAGTTTATTTCATTAAGTTTAGCTAGTTTTATCAGTTTATCTAATTTTAACTAGTTTTAGCACATTTGATCAAGTTTTAAAAGCGGAATCCATGAATTATCTAAACTTGGAAACTCACATTATATTACTCCCCATTTTTTTCATAATCAATAATGAATAGATTAAGTAAAAAAGTAGGAATACCATTGAAAATAGATAAGAGTATCCCAAATACATCCAAAGTCAAATATGTAATGAAATGAATGATGCAACGTGAGATAGATGTCGATCCAAGGCAAAGACGATGTCAGTCAAAATCCTGGTGGAGAACAACCTTGAAGACATTGGTCTCGACAATATCACCACTCGAGTCACTCCATCATCATCACCACGACCATTAATGGACTCCTTCTTGGCCTTTCCATGAGTCTCTTATCTAGTCTCCTCCTCACAATCATCGCCACTCAAACTCGAGTTCATATCTCTAATATCTTCATCTCCTCCAACTTCCTCCTCCTCAATGAGTCTCCTCACTGTCTCGTCAATTTTATCCAAATCCTCCTAAACTTGACCAATGGAGGCAACGGTGTTAGGATCCATTTGAGAGGGCTACTCAATATCTATACTAGTGTATGTTCTTAGTGGAGGTGGAAGTGGTGTAGAGGGTCTCTCGGGACCCCCCTAATATCCTTAATAGGTTTCCAGATCGTCATAGAATCTAACATCGCAAAGCTGAGTATACTAATGTATAACGAATCATTCATCTCCTTATAAACATCATCAAATATATTGTTCAAAGCCTTAATCTCACTTGAGGAAGCATTGGACCAAGAACCTTGCACCTTTCTTCCAAGTGTTGTTTGTTTTAGAGAGGTTCCCGCATCTCCATGGGTATCCCTTCCCATAAACATTTGGTGCTCTCTCAATAGCTTTTGATCTTGGGGATAAAACATCTCATCTTGGTCTTGAAGATACAACCAATAAACATACCCTCAGTTCTAATTAGTCCTATAAATCCTCATATATTCTCAAGGACACTTCTTGTACTTTTTTATTCACCGACATTGTAGTGGTTTTGAACCCTTTGAAGCTCACCTCAAAAAGGTCAAATATCTCCATTACAATATAATCAATGGAATTTCCTCTTTTGTTCTTTTTTTCCTCCTTTGCATAC
>CAODLS010199980.1:0-14234 GCA_948243855.1 Flueggea neowawraea | reverse complement strand
GTATTAATCTCATTAATACTTGAATCTCATAATCACAATATGATTCATTTATAATCTCATTATAAAAACTGCATGTTACAAAAACCTAATCGGCTTTCTAGGTGAATCTTAACATCCTATGCAAGTTCAACATTCCATTCGGCCATATATAAAACCATTTTTATCTTGCTATATTAAACCCTAAATGAGTGTTATTAATATAGAAATAACATAATAACAAGGCCGAATAGATCAAACATATCAATTATATCACATTTAACACATAAATCATAAAATCCTGAATTATTATTGGTTAATCAATTTAATCTTCTTAATAATTCAATCACAAAAGAGAGAACATTTGTAACCAATCCATTTCGTTCTTGTGTGTGACCCAATAGGCCCACTCAAAATTGGCAATGTGCATTTGTCCCAAACCTTTGGGCCCAAAGTCCATAAGCGGTGTCTAGTAATACATTATGGCAACCCAAAATCGAGTGGATGTCGGTGATCTGAGTTAACCTTTCACAGTATGATGTTTAGTCCTTTTATCACACGATATCTCATGTAAGTATAAGGCATGGTCACATGTTAATCTTATATTGCTTAGCATATTTCTTGATCTCAAGTAGATTGATATGATGAATGACATTGATAAACAATTTTATCAATTCATTCGAGTATGCATACATTCCATCAATCCTACCATCAAGTGGCCAAGAGACATCACTCTTAATAAGAGGAACAAATCCATCACTCTCATTATTTTTAGAATTGTGCCCTAGTCCAATCATTAATGTGCATTGTCATTCAATTATTTAATAAAGAAGCATTTCATTTCTATGAAATATTATCTGTTTTACGAAGATAAAACTCCATGAATAGTTTATTCTTCTTTATGCCATCAAGTACATGACTTGATAGTAAAACCATAAAAATAAAAGGAATACTATTCTAAATGTCCCTAATCGATCATTATCATGGGAATGGTAATGAATTAAAGATTAGTATGTTGCTAAGTGGATAATCACGTTTTACTGATTATGGATATGAGATATTAACTTAGAACATAGATGCATGTTGGCGAACATGTATTGGACTGACCCGCTATGAAAGCACTTCGTGGATCATTGTCACAAAGTAGCTTTCATGCAATGGTGATGTTTGAGTCCTCTGACTGAAACTCACTATCGACTCATACATGAGGAATCGCATGTTTTGACTTAGTCAAACGTTATCCGTAATAGGGTAACAATAAAGACTATGATTGGATATGTCATGAATCATGTAGAGGAGTGATAGTGAGAGTGATGGATTTGTTACTCTTATGAAGAGTGATATCTCTTGGCCACTTGATGAGTGAGATTGATGGAATGTATGCATACTCGAATATTAAACTGTAAAAGGTTAACTCGGATTACCGATACCATTCAATTTTGGGTTGCCATAATGTATTACTAGATACCGTTTATGAACTTTGGGCCCAAGTTTTGGGACAAGGTCCATTGCTATGTTCGAGTGGACCTATTGGGTCACACATAAGGACGAGTTGAATTGGTTCACAAATATTGTCTCATGGTAATTACATTATTAATATTATTAATTTGAGTAATTATTAAATTAATTATTAATAATTTAGGGTTTTATGATTTATGCATAAATACAATATGAGATATTTTCTATTAATGTAATGGGCTTTTAATATAAATCACTTATTAATGAGTTAAAGATGTTTGGGCTTATTCTTATGTGTTACATAATTATTCAGCCCATATGTATTATTAAACAAGTGATTTATTTAATGATAATGTATCATATAATTAAAAGCCCAATGACATTAAATAACCCAATGTGAAATTTGGCTCTCTCCATATTTTATAGGAAAATTTCTGCACACTCCTATTTTGTAGGAGAAATTTGGCTAGCCCTAGTTGATGTTAATTAGGATTCCTAATGAAGTAAGGACTTCATATGCTTCTAGGACAAGTAAGAGGAACCTAGTACGTCTAAAGTAGGGTTTCCATACTCCTATAAATAGGGCTTGGCCGAATTTCTACACGCCTTTTATTATGGCATTGTCGAATTTGTTAATGAACAAATAAAAGAGAGAAAATTCTATGAAAGCGAGAATAGAGATTCTTTGTGCTAGTACACTAAACCAATTCAACCAAGTTCGTTTGTGTGGATACCATTGGTTACGCTCGTGCATAGGAAACATGGGTAGAAAGGTTTCAAGTTTGAACTAAAAGCTACACCAACATTGCCATTCAGTCGAATCCTTAAAGCAGTTCTTAAGGTAAATATTGCTAATCCTAATCATTTGTGTCGATATGCATGGATCATTGTTAGAATTCTAGATCTAAAATTTTTGTTGTTTCCGCTGCGATGTATGCTTATGAATGTCATAAACTTATTTACAAATTCCAACACAACCCAATAATGAAAACTAGGCCCATGATATGCACAATGCATAAATATTCACGAAAAATTTAAAGCACCAACAACAAGATCCAATCTCAATATGCAAGCAATAACACACAACATATTCAATTTTAATTATGTCCATAGCCATTTTCAGAAATCGTGTATTTGGATTTCAAGAACTAGCCCTATGAAGGGTTTGGGTGTTAACCCATTCGGTCAAACTCTTTGACCAACTCATCAAATGAGGTATGATTACCAAATGAAAAATGTTTGACCAACTCATCGAATGAGGTATGCTTACCAAACTCTTTGACTCAAACTCTTTTCTTGAAAAAAGTTTTGTTTCACAAAATAAAGATATTTGGGTATGGCATGGAAGACTAGGACATGCTAGTATTGACTTTATTTCTAAATTATCTAAAAAGGATTTAGTTATTGGTCTTCCAAAATTAAGATATGAAAAGGATTATTTATGTAGTGCATGTCAATTAGGAAAGCAAACAAGAGTTTCTTTTAAAATCAAAAATGATATATCTACTTCTAGACCTCTAGGATTACTTCACATGGATTTATTTGGACCAACAAGGACTAAAAGTCTTGGAGGTAAGAAATATGCTTTAGTTATTATTGATGATTATTCTAGATATACTTGGATATTATTTCTTGCTCATAAAGATCATGCTTTTAATTCTTATTTTAAATTTTGTAGAAAAATCCAAATGAAAAAGGATATACAATTGTGTCAATAAGAAGTGATACGGGTGAAGAATTTGATGAATATTGTGATGAAAATGATATTGATCATAATTTTTTAGCTCCTAGAACACCACAACAAAATAGTATAGTTGAAAGGATGAATAGAACATTAGAAGAAATGGCTAGAACAATGTTAAATGAAAATAATCTTCAAAAATAATTTTGGTCGGAAGTCGTAAATACGGCTTGTTATATTTTAAATAGAGCTTTAATTAGACCAATCTCAAATAAAACACCATATGGACTTTGGAGAGGAAGAAAACCAAATATTTCTTACTTTCATGCTTTTGGGTGTACATGTTTTATTTTCAATAATGGAAGATAACTTAGGTAAATTTGACTGTAAATCGGATCAAGGTATTTTCCTAGGTTATGAACTAAAATCCAAATAGTAAGGCTTATAGGGTTTATAATAAAATAACACTTATATTTAAAGAATCCATACATGTTTCTCTTAATGAAACTAATCCCTCTGTATAAAGAAACGTTATGGATGGGATTGTTCAGGTCACCAAAGAGCTCACTGACCTGACCATTGCCGAAAAAGGAAAAGAAATAAAGAAGGAAGCTCAAGAAGATAACTAAACTTTTATAGAACTTCTAATCAAAATTCTAGTGGTGACAATTTTTCCAAACATTCATTGAAGAGAGATTGGAGAATTGTTAAGGGACTTCCTATGGATCTTATCATTGGAGAACCTTCAAACGGTGTTCTTACAAGGGCATCCACCTCATATAGAAATTAAGGTAACCTTGCACTATTTCTCAAATTGAACCAAAAAATATAAATGATGCCTTAAGTGATGGATGTTGGGGTTTATTAATGAATGAGGAATTAAATAAATTTGAAAGAAATAATGTTTGGACCCTAGTTCCTGGGCCGGGTAATTGTTCAATAATTGGAACTAAATGGGTACATAGAAATAAATTTAATGATGAGGGTGAAGTAGTTAAAAATAAATCTAGAATAGTTGTCCAAGTTTTTAAACAAGAAGAAGGAATTGATTTTGATGAAACATTTGCTCCCGTCGCTAGATTAAAGGCAATTAGAATTTTGCGTGCATTTGCTTGTTTCATGAATTTTGAATTATTCCAAACGGATGTAATAAGTGCATTTCTAAATGGTTTCACAAAAGTGGAAGTATATGTTGAGCAACCTCCGGGTTTTGTTAATCCGAAATTTCCTAATCATGTCTTTAAATTAAACAAAGCTTTATGTCTTAAAAAAAACTCCTAGAGCTTGACATGCAAGATGTTAGTGTAGGTGCTCTAGGAGCCAACTATTAAGGGCGCCACATAAGTAACAACAATAAATATAAAAGGCATGTTTTTCGTTTCGCTAATTAATATGATATAAGAATCATTTTTGTTGGTATGATTAGATCAACGAAATGATGTCCATGATATAGTAGGTTCACATCTTGTGTGCCATGCATGGCGGGGAACACATAGGTACTTGAACACTATATCTAAATGTCCATAGTCAACGATTGTTGGTATTGGGCATCGACAATCAGCAAGGCTATTACATGGTTTAGTTGGTTTCATTTTCCCATGGAAAGCAGTTATGTGATATCTGTGCCAAATGTGTAGGCACATAGTTAAGCGTTAATGTGGATGCTAGACTGACCTGCTAATGAGAGACCACATGGTACATTACTTGAGTGTCAATGGAGAACTCTCAACTGTGCAAGATGGTGTAACTAGTCCTTTGACTTGAGATCACCACGACAAGCTAATGTCTAGTCATGTAACTTTAATCCCGTTCTACATAACCTTATTAGGGTTGCTAAAGAGGTGAAGGTTGGGCTGCATAACGAAATATTTGAGTATGGTGTGTGATCAAGATAGGATTGTCACCCTTAGTAATATGAGGGAAATGTCTCATTGGGCCTATCAATTGAGTAAATAGAACTTAAATCTGTGGCCATAGCCTAATTGGTTTCATCTTGGGAAGTTGAATCAATTTGATATAGTTTCTCTTAACTTTATAATTGATGAATTCTTTGGAGGTGAGGGGTTGACACTATCCACGCCCTATACTCGAAGAGACACAAAATGACAAGGGGCCGAATTACATGGTAAACTTTCATGACAGGCATAACTTGCTCCACGACAACTCAACTTCACTTAGGGGTATGATGGCTAGATAGTGCCCAATCTTACCAAGTAATTTAGGAGTCAAATCCTAGGTTATTACCCTCGTGAAGGAGGGCCTAGAGGGTCACATGCAATAACAAGTTGTAGGGATAACGTTAATCATCAGATGAATAATGTTCAAGTAATTAATCCTATTTTGACTAGGATTCCTACTTTGAATCATGGATGAACATCCTCAAAGAGGTGACCTAAATGTATAGAATACCTTAAGATGATACCTAATTAATTTAGAAACCGGAAAATCCCATTTCATATGAGAGTCGTAGTTCGACTAGGATTCCTAATTGAAATGGGAATCCTAGTGTAACTAGGATAAGTTATGAAATGGAAACTAATGATCGTCTTATGTTTCTGTAGAGCTACTTCTAACACTAGGATCATTCCCAATGTCGAGAGTCCTAATGCAATTAGGATTCCTAGTTGAGGTAGGATTCCTATTATGAATAGGATTTTAGAAACAACAAAACTAGCTCAATTAGTTTGTGTCGGTATTTAGGGTTTAGAGCGCAATAGTGAGTAGTCCTAATTTGATTAAGAATATCTCAGGATAAGTCCTAATTAAATTAGGATTCTCTGTATTTATTTAATTAGTTGATAATTGAATAAAATACAAAATTTTGTTGGACTTGGATATATGTTGCAACGGGCTTGCAAATATTACGCTTGTGCTTGTTTAATGGGTGGAAACCCAAAGCCCATTAAGACTAATTTAATTAGGGTTAATCAAACCCATTCCTAATGTAATAATGAGTTTAATTTTCTGCCAATAAAGTGGTAGGCAAAAAGTAGCTGCCCTTGCTTCCATTCTTATTGCCAAAACCGTAAACACCTAACTCCAAAAAAGTGTTCATAGCGCACCGATTCGAACCCAGTCCTGAGCTACAAACTCCTATCCATAATTGTGGACCAATGTGGTATGGGCACCAATAGAGACACAATACTTTTGGTGTTTTGGAGTGGTTAGCCAAACACAAATGGATCAACAAGTTTGTGACTCGATCGTGTTCTTAACAGTTATTCGATGCTTTACAAGGTAAACATTCACTACTTATTCTTTGCTATACGTATCAATTGTTTGCATGTATCTTGGCAATGGGTAATGTGTAAAATTTTTAAAAATTCTCCTGCATTTTCTGTACACATTATCCTACACATGGAATGAAGGCAACATGTTGAAGTGGATGCTCTTCAACTCATAGTTTCGAGCCCTCAGACTCGAGCAAATGTATAAAAGTGGAGTGCTAATCACCGACCTTTGGATATCTTGCAAGCTTGTTCGTGATAGGAATTGGTAGTTGACCCAACCTTGCCTTATTTTCATAAGCAAATCTCTTCGTCCTCCCGATGTGTTCGACCTTTGGCACTTTGAGAACTTCTCAAGAGAATGCATCATCTGAATTTTGAAATATAATAAACAATTAAGCCAAATATGAATATAAATAAAATAAAAAGAAAAGACCACTAATGTATGCTAAAATTACATGACAAATCAAACAAGAATTTATACTTTTTTGTCCTACAAATCATGCTTTTATAATGAGTTTAATATGTTGTTTGTGATTTTTGTAGGATGACAGAAATGTGAAGAAAATGAGTCGAAAATGATGTAAAGTGAAAAGGCATTGAACTAACTTAAGAAAGAAAAGTGCATAAAAGAGGTGTGGCGGCCGTGGTGGTTGCAGCCCATAGCTGTGCCATGCAAAAAAGTGAAGAAAGGGTGCCCAAAAGCAAGACATGACCTTGGAGTACCAAGGCACGACCGTTTCCTATTACCCGAACATAAGACACGGTCGTGTCTTGCATGTTTTGGCCATATCTTGCCAGAGTCAAGCCAAAACATCAACTAAAATGTTGCATGACCGTGCAACTCAACATGGACGGCCGTGACACGCTAAAAGGCAAGAAAATGAAGTGATAGAATAGAATAATCATGTGGCGACCGAGGCACATGCATGGGGACTTTTGGTAGAATTTTATGTAGAGTTTTGGGACATGTATGGGGCTATAAATAGAGACATTCTAGATCCTCTACACATTCTCTACATCATCAAACATTATCATTCATTATTTTTTTAGAATTATTTTCTTGTAATCATGGTGGCTTAAATATATAGTCAGGGCTTAGAGATTTAGAGTATTGGTGACTATTTGCCATGATTATGAATGGGTTAATCGAGTTCAAGCATACAAGAATTGATGTAGTTTTACTTGGTGGTATTCTAAGGATCTCAAACCTAAGGGAACTAGTCTAGGTGTGATCGAAAAATAAAAGAAAAACAATTAAAGGCATAAAGGGGTTTGTTTTTGGGTTTTTGTAATTTAAAACAAGCAAGATATAAGTTCTATCCTAAAACCATATAAGTTCTATTCTTGTGGCCTAGCCCAAGCTTCTTCTTTCGATTCATCACCTGGGTTTGTCAAAAACAACATTATGGTAGCTAAGCACAACATCATTCAATCAATACAAGTCATAAAATCATTCACCAATAGTAGATATAGCAATAAAGGCACTCAAAACAATAGATTTAATATTAAAAGCACAAGACCCATAACATTAATCATCCATTAAAGTAAGATAATCCAGGATTTATATCTCTACAACCCTAACGATGGTTTAAGATAACATGTTTAGAAAACAATAAATAAAATAAGAAATAGAATTCCTCAACATGTTGCTAAAGAAACAAAAGGAGATGAAAAGGTAGAATAAAGCCTCTCTCTATGGCGATGAATAGCCTCTTCCGATGCTTCTATTTCTTCTCTTTGACTCCTCCTTAGAAAATGTGTAGAGAATTTTTCTCTTCTTTAATATTCAAGTCCAATATTTCTTAAATGATGTTGAATAATAGTATTTATAGTCCTCTTGGTCCCCCATAAACCCTAAGAATATTCTCTAAAAGATGGCCTTTGATTATGCTTTGGCCCCTACTTGATTTGTCTTCATTTGGAGCTAATTATTGTCCATCTTCAGCATGTAACTGTCGTGACAAATGAGTGTCATGGCCGTGACACATTTTTGTCTCCTTAAGCATGCCCATGGCTAGTGTCACAACCATGGTTGTTTGGGTTAGGCGTGCCCAGGGCTAGTGTCGTGGCCGTGATAAGTTTCTGCCCAAAATGTGGCACTTGGTTTTTGCTTGTCACGGTCGTGACACTTTTCTTCATAGCCATCGCACCTCTTTTCACCTTGTTTCCATCATTTTCTTCATGTTTTCTTGAGTTTACTTGGGTCCTTTCTGTTAGTATAAGCCCTAGCCCCAATTCATTGTATATGTACCTTTTATTTTGGAAATAAAAATATGAGGCATTAGTTTTATCATTCATTTATTTTCTGTGCATATATGGTTGATAAAATGTCCATGAATGAATATTCGGTACTTGAGTTATCAAGGTTGAGGACATTGATAGTAGAACCTGGAAGTGATAAAGAATTTCATTCTAAACCTCCCTAGTCGATTATAACCACGGGAGTGGAAATAAACTAAGACTAGTATGAAGCTCTGTGCGATGATCATGTTCTACGGGTCATGGATAGGGAATATCTATCAGAGTTCGCAGATACAAAGTTTGGAATAAGATCTGGATTCAATCCGCTAATGAGAATATTGCATTATGGCAAGTCATTCTCAAGCAATGCTTATATTGGAATCCTCAGACCTAAAATCACTATGGGGTCTTTGGTGACTTGTCGTATACATTGACATACGCCTAACATGGCCATAACTGGTTGACAAGTATGGGTATGATTGGGTATACGGAGAGTCTCACAAAGAAACATGAGTGAAGTGATGGGTTGCCCCTATCGTAAAGAGAGAAGATATCACCGGCCACTTGATTGGTAGAGATTGAGTAGTGCGTGGTCACGCCCAAATGAAATGATAAGAGACATCATTTATTTGACATAATCAATCTTACCAAATAGTCAAGAAAATGATTCAGCAATTAATAAGGATGACTAGGTCCATGCCTACTGCTAATAAGGATATCGAGAAGCAAAGGATCTTATAAGGTTGCATCAGGTCTTGTTAATGCCAATTAACATCTATTCAATTTGGGTAATCTTAGTGTCTTGCTAAAAACTGCCTATGATTTATGGGCCTAAGGCCCATTGCTAACATTGAATAGACCTAAAGGATCGAACACGATCAAAAACTAGGTTAAAGGTAAAATCATCTTTTTACCGGGGCATTTATTTTATTGGATAAAATAATTTTGGGTCATATGAGGCCCACATGGGAGCCCACATTGGATGTGGATTTAGACCTGGACATTGATTTAATTATCAGATATTAAATGAGGAAAACAAGGGAAGAGGTTGTGTTGGAAAATGACTCTTAAAACCTAAGCTAGTTTGGTCAAACTATGATACTACTTTTGCATGATATGTGGTCGGTTTTTTCTGATGAATTACAGTAGATATTGTAGTGTTTTAAGTGCCTAAAAACACTGGATATATTAGAGGATATTAGGGTTTTATTTAAGCAAAATTTCGGCAGCCAAAACAAGAGCAGCAAAAACTGAAACTCTTCTTCCAACACACAACTCTCTTCTCTTCTCTTCTAGGTCCAGCCGAATTTGAGGAAGGAAAAAATAGAAGCTAAACCCTTTCTTCTTTCCTTCTAAGCCTACATAATAACCTCTGGTGATAGCTTAAACAAAGAGACATCGTTCCTTTTGTTTAGAGCCAAAGCTGAATGCCCTATTTTGTTTGGACAGATTTTGTTGTTGCTAGCACATCCCCTTAACCATTTAGTTTTTGTGTGTGTGTGGACGTAGAGAGGATTAGCAATTCGCATTCTTTTTCATTGGCATCAAGGGGAGGGGAAAGGTACCTTAACTTTGTTTCGGTACGGGCTCTATTGGTGATTAAAATTCGGTACACATAGCTCGAAGAGAAGGTATAAATTTGGCATACTTATTGTTCCTTGTTATTATGTTTTGATTGTGATTTTTCGTGAGTGCATCTTGGCTGGTTTTCAATGAAAAATTGTTTTCTTTTGTTGTGTTAAACCTCTGATAATGTACATCAAAACCCTACAATGAATGTATGCCATGAATGTATGTTTTATGTTTTTGTATCCCACGCGAACAAACAATTTGATCCCTACAAATAGTAAGTCACTAAAATGACTTCCATAATCAATGCTTGTCAATGCTTTGTTCATCGACGTGTAGTTTCTGCCTCCGCAGGGTGCACCCGATTACCTTAGTGAGGTGTGGGTGGATAATGGTTGTATCCATATTTTGGTTATGGTTTGACTTAACATGGCTAGCAAAACGGTTTTGGGCCTAGGGCATAAAAAGGGATTTAATGATGGGACATAAGATCCCTAGAAATACAAGAGTTATATTTGATATAATTGAAAAAAGTTTTCTACCTAAACAGCTAAGGTTAAGGACTAGCTCAGCTGACATAACTTTGAGTGAAATATGGATCTCGTACCCACTGTGTTTAAAACTCAAATTAACTTTAGGGATGTTAATTTTAGTGGGAGTATTTAAAATACCTCTTATTAATCAATGCATATTTGTATGTAGAAATAATGGCAACAAACAACAACACATCAACCTTTACTTTGCGATCGATCCTTGAATGGGACTAACTACCTTGATTGGTCACAAAACTTAAGAATTGTTATTAAGCAAGAAAGGAAGAGTTATGTCTTAGATACATCGTTTCTCGATGTACCCGTATCCAATGCCATTAGAGCACAAAATGAGGCTTATGAGAAACATCTAAGTGACTCAGTGGACGTCACATGTCTTATGCTTCCTACAATGGTTGTGGATTTGCAAAAGCAATTCACAGCTATGGAGGCATTTGATATGATGACGCATCTCGAGGAAATGTTCCAAGATCAAGCTCGTCAAGAAAGGTTCTTGACAATGAAGGCATTGAATGAGTGTAAGATGACTCATGGTACTTTGGTGAGTGCACATGTTCTCAAGATAAAGGGTCATCTTGATCAACTAGAGAGACTTGGTACTCCTCTATCAAAGGAGTTAGCCATAGATACGATCTTAGGGCCACTCTCTAGTAGTTATGACCAGTTTGTCATGAACTATAATATGCACGACGTGGATAAGTCCATCACCGAACTACTTGGTATGTTGAAGAATGCCGAGAAGAGTATTCCAAAGGCCAATGACGTTCTCATGGTACAAAAGGGGAATGACAAGCACCAAGGCAAGGCTAAGCCAAAATTTGTTGGCAAGGACAAGGGGAAATCTAAGCCCAATTTGTTAAAGCCAAAGCCAAAGGTGATCAAGGCGAAAGAAGGAGTTTGTTTTAATTACAATGAACTGGGTCATTGGAAAAGGAATTGTAAACTCTACTTGGAAGAGCTAAAGAAGAATGGAAGTGCGACTTCCACTTCAGGTATTTTCATCATAGAAATCAATATATCTACTAATTCCTCATGGGTATTAGATACTGGATGTGGAACTCATATTTGCATTAAATTGCAGGGATTGAGAAATAGTAGATCATTGATGAAAAGCAAAGTGGACCTACGAGTGGGCAATGGAGCAAAAGTTGTTGCATTAGCTGTAGGGACTTATTATTTGACTTTGCCTAGTGGACTTGTTTTACAATTATGGAATTGTTACTATGTTTCTACTATGAGTAGGAACATTATTTTTGTTTCTTGTTTAGACAATGATTGTTTTCATTTTATTATTGAGAATAATAATTTTTCCATCTACAATAGAGATATGTTATGGTGTAGCGACATTATTTTTGGTCTCCATATTTTAAACTTGGAACAAGACAAGCCCATCTATAACATAAATAAAAGGTTAAAATCAAATGATTTAAACCAAACCTACTTTTGGCATTGTCGTTTGGGCCATGCAAGCGAGAAACACATCTCTAAACTCCATAAAGATGGATTACTTGAGTCATTTAATTTTGAATAATTTGATACATGCGAATCTTGTTTGTTAGGCAAAATAACTAAGAGTCCTTTTACACACAAAGGTGAAAGGGCCAATGATCTATTAGGCCTAATACATACTGATGTATGTGGACCTTTTAGTACAAGTGCTAGAGGAGGTTGTTTGTACTTCATCACCTTCACTGATGATTTTAGTAGATATGGATTTGTCTATCTTATGATAAACAAATCAGAATCCTTTGAAAATTTCAAGGAATTTAAGAATGAAGTACAAAACTAACTCGGCAAGAATATCAAAGCACTTCGATCTGATTGTGGTGGAGAATATTTAAGCTAAGAGTTTGACGATCATCTTAAAGAGTGTAGGATTGTCTCACAACTTACTCCTCCTAGAATGCCTCAATGGAATGGTGCGTCCGAAGGAGAAATCGAACTCTATTGGATATGGTTTGATCAATGATGAGTCAAACAAATCTTCTAGTGTCGTTTTGGGGATTTGCCTTAGAAACTGCTTTCATACTTAACCAAATTGCATCTAAAGCGGTGGAAAAGACGTCATATGAGATATGGAATGGGAAAAAACCCTTTGATGTCATGACCCATAGTCGGGCCCGTGACCGACGTACTAGGCGGATCGTCTTTGGAAGCCCGATCCATCCCGCACAAGCCTCAGACTACTGATATTCTACCCGACTTATCAAATATTTATTAAAAACATTTATAAATAAAATAAAACCATATATATATATAAATATCAATATATACATATATATATACAAAATAGTAAAATATCAGTAAAATAGAAATCATCGTTAAAAATAAACTAAATATCCCAAAAATACAATAAAACAATATAGCCCACTATCCCAATTGTAGTCCAATGTGGAGCTCTATGACAGAACTAAGTAGAGTCTGAACGAGGGCACTCACTATAGTCAAAAGGGTGCCTCACTAGGATCAAGATATGGGTCATATGCTGAGTATCCAACAATGTCACCTGTAAAAGAGGACAACAATAGACAATAAAAGAAAGAGGGGTAAGAATCCCTAGTGAGAAAATAACATGTCAGACCGCCTCATATGTGCCTCACAAAGACTAGTTTGAAATCCTTTTTCAAAATACCGCACACATATATAGATATCATATTGTATACACACTATATACATAATACATTTTCTGAAATTCGTTTTACCAAAACGTTCGCATCATAACATACAACATGCATTCAGACGAATATATATATATATACACATACTTGTGCATTCATAGTACGGGACCAAAACAGACAGAGAAATAGCAGTGTGGACTTCGCCACTAGAGTGCTCAGAAAACGCGCATATCTGGCCGAATATACGGTCACCCCATTACCCTGGTGACTAAGGCCTTGACAGAGCATTGGTATACCAAAGGCTACATACCCTGTAGCTAGGTGTCCCCATATCAGAGTGATACATACATAGTATTCCATACAGTGATCCATATCAGAGTTATTATTATTCCATCATTTACAAAATCCTCTTGTATATATATATACCAATATATATACCTTATATTTTTCATAACAAAACGTTGGTTATTAATAATCACATATCCAGATTATTAATTAACTCAATACTTATTAGTCAAAATTCATGTCATAGCCAGACATATCAAAAATAGCATACTTAATTTGTGAAGACACAGCCTATGTGTCTGAAGCTGCTATTTCACTCAGCTGGTATCCAAAGCTGCGGATCCAGTCAAACACCGCTTGTGGGTGGTTGCTCCTACTGGCAGGCATACTAAGCTGTACATATATAGATAGAACAAATATCAATATGTGGTATTGTTGTTGTCACGACCCATAGTCGGGCCCGTGACCGGCGTAAGAGGCAGACTGTCTGTGGAAGCCCGATCCACCCCGTACAAATCTCTGTGATCAAATATACTACTCGAATTATCCAAATATTTATTGAAAACATTTATAAAAATGTTTATAAATGAAGTAAATCATATATATATATATATATACATATACA
>CAODLS010199906.1:0-10798 GCA_948243855.1 Flueggea neowawraea | reverse complement strand
ACTTGCAGAAACCAAATAGCATAATTTTGAACCTTCAAATCCTTAATGATTTCATTTTCACAATGATCACATTAATATACATGTATGCATTTGGATGCAAATGTTATGTTCATAACAATGGAAAAGAAGCCCTAGGAAAGTTTGATGCAAAATCTGATGAGGGCATTTTCATTGGTTATTCATCCATAAGAAAAGCTTATAGAGTATATAACAAAAGGCTTGAGAAGGTTGAAGAGTCTATTCATGTTATTTTTGATGAAACTAACAACTCTCCTAGAATTGTTGATGATAATGATGATGCAAGTATATATGTTGGAGAAAAGCTAAAAGCCATCAAAATCAATGACCAATAACAAGGCTCAAAGGATGAGAAAGCCAAAGAGCTTCCAAAAGAATGGAGATATGCTAGAGATCATCCAAAAGAACTCATTATTGGTGATACTACAAAAAGGAGTAGCCATAACATCAACTCTCAAGCATATTGCAAACATTGCCTTTATTTCTCAAATAGTCCCCAAGAACGTCAAAGAAGCACTGGAATATGAATATTTGGTATCCTTTATGCAAGAAGAACTAAACCAATTCAAGAGGAATGAAGTATGGGAGTTGGTTCCTAGACCTATGGACAACAATGTGATTGACACAAAATGGGTTCATAGGAACAAAGAAGATGAGCAAGTAAATGTGGTGAAGAACAAGTCAAGTCTTGTTGCTCAGGGATATAGTCAAGAATATGGAATTGATTTTGAAGAATCCTTTACACTGGTAGCTAGACTAGAATCAATAAGGACAATGTGTGCTTATGCTTATTTCAAGGACTTTAAGTTATTCCAAATGGACGTAAAAAGTGCTTTCTTGAATGGCTACATCAAGAAAAAAGTATATGTGGAACAACTTCCTAGTTTTAAAGATCCACATTGTCCAAACCATGTCTACAAGTTGAAAAAGGCTCTATATGGGTTAAAGCAAGCACCTAGAGCTTGGTATGTGAGGTTGAATCTATATCTTCTAGACAATGGTTTCCCAAGAGGTAAAGTTGATAATACTTTCTTTTTCAAATTAAAAGGTAATGATTTATTATTAGTACAAATCTATGTTGATGATATTATATTTGGTGCCACTAACAAATCCTTTTGTGATGAGTTTTCAAAGTTAATTCAAAAGGAGTTTGAGATAAGCATGATGGGGGAGTTGAACTGCTTCCTTAGACTGCAAATCAAGCAAGCGAGGGATGGAATATTCATAAATCAAAGCAAGTATGTCAATGATTTTTGAAGAAATATGAAATGGAAAATGCCAAACCCTCACCAACTCCTATAAGCACCACCACCAAACTCGCCAATGATGAGCAAGGCAAAGGGGTAGACGAAAAAACTATATAGAGGTATGATTGGATCTCTCCTTTATCTTACTACAAATAGGTCAGATATAATGTTTAGTGTTTGCTTATGTGCACGATTTCAGTCTTGTCCTAGAGAATCTCATTTAAGTACAGTCAAAAGAATTTTTAGATATTGAAGTGGTACTAAGAATGTAGGCTTATGGTATCCCAAAAATGATTGCTTTGATTTAATTGGCTATAGCGATGCTAATCACGCAGGAAATCAATTAGATAGGAAGAGCACTTCGGGTACTTACCAATTAGATAGGAAGAGCACTTCGGGTACTTGCCAATTCATAGGAAAATCACTAGTGTCTTTGCACTCCCCTCAATCAGTGCATCTATTAAAAACAACATAGACAAAAACTTGAAAGAATTTGATCAAGGTTGTTAAGCCTTGTCTATTTGTTAATCCTTGTCAATTTGAAATATCATACTTAAATCAGAGCATTTATATCAAAATATGAACATTTATCATCAAACTCTGCACAATACTTAGGAGGCCGAGGATGAGATGCGGTGCAGATATCCATACCTGTTCAACTCTGTTGATTCATAGGTTATGTATTTTATTTTTGTTTTTGCATTGTATACATTTTCTCGTTGTATTTTTGCATGTTTGTGAGCCTTGCTCGAGTTTGGATTTCTTAATTGGGTTTAGTTTTGGAGATCTAGATTTGATCATAGCTTTACCCTGCTTTGTTTGGAAAATCGAGGACTAATTTCATTTGAGGGGAGAACTATGTAATATCCCGCCTATTTTCATATGATTCCTGCAGCATTCCGTTTGATTCTTTAGTAAATCGGAGTGTTCGGAGTTAGTTTGTACTATATTCTCGGGAATTGTGGTGTTTGAGTGATTTAAGTCAATGAGCTCTAGAAATCCAAATTTGATGTTGAGATTTCTTAATGATTTGGTGTTTGATTCTTGAAAGGAGTTTGGATTCATGCTTAGGAGGTCGATATTAACCAATTTGGGTGATTGGAATCGATTTCTATTGGTTGAATCAAAAGTTGGACCATTTGGATAATTTGCCTTTCAAGGACCAAAAGTGATATTGTGCATTTAAGGAGTTAAATGCAATTTGGTAGAATTAGATAGTCTAATTACATATATTTGGGATTTTGAGAATTAATTAGTGATTATTGAAGTACTATGGACTTAGTACTAGCTTTGGAATATTTTGGCGACCATTTTGTAATTTGCTAAGTCTCAGAGACCAAACTGTAATTTCACATAGATGCTGGATTTTGGGTCCATAGTAATAGATTATAATTCGATATGGATTTTTGGGATCTTTGAGAGTTCGCATTTGCATTAGCATATCATGCTTGTTCAGCTTATTGTTTCTGTCAGGGAGACCAGCCACCGACAAGTGGGGCTTGACTGACGATTGTGGTTAGATTTTCAAGTGAGTGAATAACAACTTCAGACATATAGGTTGTGTCTCAAAACTGCTATTGTTTTCGTTATGCTGGACATGTTATTTTGAATATGGACTAATATGAGGTTTGGCTAATTAATGAACTGATAATGTGTTTAATAATTAGTATTGTGGTTTGAAACTGATATACATGTATTATATATCTTCTCACGAATTTTGATGCTGCTTTGATTTTATACTATGTAATAATATAACATAATTTTGGTTTTCTAATATGGTGCACCATTGCTACGGGTAGTAGTAGCCTTTGGTATACTAATGCATTGAGAAATCTCAGCTATCAGGGATGTTGGTAGTCATGTGTTCCGATCCAACACATGATGTGTTAGTGATTAGTGGTGGAGTCCACATCACATATGTTCTAGTGCCAGATGAACACATTTGATATGGTCCCATATTCATGACATATGTTTTGACTTTGAAACTGTATTTGATATGTTTTTTTTTGTGTCTGTTGTTGGCTTTTTTTGCGAATGGTTTGGAAAATGATTTTTGAATGCTATTATGTATTAGAGTGTATAAATATTTATATATATTTGTCCACCTATATTGCATGTGGTAGTTTTGATTGTTTTCAAAATAATCTTTATGAGGCACTAAGTAGGCGTTTTGGAGTGTTATTGCTCAATGGGCTATGACCCTTTTAATTTTTCTGTCTATGCTGATTCATGTGTTTCAGGTCACCGGTTTTCGCTTCAGCAACCATTTTGCATCATGATTATGAGTGAGTCGTCTATTGGTTAGTGATGGCCTTTGTCTGGCTCTTCTTTTGTATTTATAGAGCTCCGCACTAGGATGTTGTTGGGTTACGGGATTGTCACTTTGGCTTTTAATATGTTTACACTGATATTATTTTGATATATTCATTTAGATATCTATATATATTTTATTTCATATGAACTTATTTTATATCTCGTTCTTTTTGTTAAATAAATGTTTTAATGAATGTTTTGGTAATCGAATAGGTTGGGTAGTATGTTTTGAACTTTGAGGCTTGTGCGAGATGGACCGGGCTCTCATAGACGGTTCACCTCGTATGTCGGTCATGGTATGAAAACGGGTCGTGACAATCTCGATGGTTGACAGTTGTTTTTGAGATTAAATAGTTATGATAAGGGATATGTAGTGAATAGTGTAAATGTGAAGACCTTATGAATTTAGAAATAAGACTTGACGAGTTAAATTGGGTTTGATCTATTATTTGCTTACATGGTTGAAACATTATAATTATGGGTATGATCTAAGGTCGACTCTGAGTATATGGATTAACCTACGTGTTTGACTTGATTTAGACTATAATAATTGAATGTAGACGATTTACACTTTGGGGTACTTATGATATCTCTGTTAGTAACAATTCACTCTATTATGTTCTCTGGTATTCTATGGTTTCAGATAGATTGGATTTACGATTGTGATTCAAATTTAGGTGATTTGGCTGAGAGAATTGGGTTTGAAGATTTGATAATATGCTTTGGAAAATGTGGAAATCATAGATATTTTCTCCTTGATTGTCGTGTTAGGATTCTGAGATATGTTTGGGTTTAAATACTTAGGTTTGAATTATGAAATTTCAGGCTTCGTTTCTTTGGGAGTATATGGAATGATATAGGTTTGGTTTGATTTGATATGATTTTGGGAGTTGTGCTTTAGCGGATTAATTATGGTGGAGTGCTTATCCGACCTTTGCTAGTGACATTTTGATCTCCCTAATTTTCTTGATCTCTGTAATTGTAGTCTGAATTGGATCTATTTTTGCGTATCTAAATCATATGTCTTTTGCCAAAAAATTTCTTTTTCAATTTCATTTGTAGTTTGATTTCCCTTCCCTTATGCTCTGTGTATTTGGTCAAGTATCAAGGCTCTTTATGGTTAATCCTTGAAAAGTGTTCAGTTTGTACCTTCTGACATTTGATTCTTTAATCGTTGAGAGTAGGTATCTTGGTTTCATTATGTCATTGTACATTATGGTATCTCCAGATTCATTCCATGTTTTGCCATCATTGTAAGTCAATGTTAGACTTAGTCTTTTCTTTTTGTGGAACGTCTTTGAGTGTTCCATATGAGCAAAATTCGCATAAGTCTCAGGACCTCTTTAATTCTGATGATTTCGTAGGTACAATGTCTTCTGATCTTATATTTGCATTATGCACCTGCATTTTCTGCATCTTTTGCATCTTCTGCCTTGTTGGTTTGCATATTATGTACCATCTTCTGCAAGTCTGCATATTTGAGTTTGAGAGAGCTAAGCACTAGCAAGTTCTTAGTTAGTTCCTCTGTGATAGTTATGTATGGATTCATGACATATATGTTGTCATTAGAGTCTTAAGTTTGATTCTGGCTTTGATATGGTTTGTTTGGAAATTCAAGGGCAAATTTCTTTTGAGGGGGGAAGTATGTAACACCCCCCATCTATTTTGATTGGATTCCTGTAGCTTTTTGTTCAACACCTATTTGGTTCTTGAATGTTTTTGAAAAAGATTTGGTGTTTAAGATGATTTGCCTATTCACTATATAGCTCGCAGTGTTGACCGCCTCAACCTGAAAGTACTTGGGGAGGTTGTTCTCATTAGGCATGGTCATTGCCATTTCTTGTAAAGTCCAATTATTTCCCTTAACAAATTATTGAGCCATTTTTGGTCAACACTATCGACTCTCATGTGATCCGCAACTCCTATGGCCACTGTCTGATCCTCTATTACCATTGCACTGTCCCTACGACCATTTTGATCAGCAGCCTCATTGCCTTTAACTTCATTTTTAGCTATTGCCACAGAAGCAACCGCATCGGAGATTCTATTCATGATGTGTTGTATGCAAACTACTGAAGTTGACTGTGAAATCGGCAGTCATACCTCCTTTTCCTTGACATATATCTATTGCTTTATTGCGCTAAATTTTCTCTTGAATTTGAAACATGCCTATCGTTCGTCTCCACTTTCTCACCGATAGACTTAGGGTTACAATTTCTTCTACAATCAAATGACTAATGTCCAATTGACGAACAAGTGCAATAGAATTTTGGGATGCATTCATAAACCACATCCATCTAGAGTTTCTCTCATTCTATTTCAATATGAAACTTTTCCAATAGATTATTAGTAAGATCAACATCAATAAGAAGTCTAGAAAAATGCCCAAAGTCACCTTCCAAAGTAGCACGATCAATTTTGATTGGAAAGCCAACCCCCTTGACAATTGTAAAAAAAATCAACTCGTCCCTGTATTCCCATGGAAAGCCAAAAATTATCGTCCATACCTGAGCATTTGTGCACTTTTCTCCAGCCAAATCAAAGTCTGGAACCCACTTTTGAAGTCGAAAAATGACGGGCTTAAGAGAGACTAAACCATGATTCCAAACGCTAACCGTACATCTGGAAAAGGAGGAAGGATATGATATAATCCTTTCCCTAAGAAAATTAGCTGCCAAGAAACCCGAAGATCCTATGTTCTCGCTAGGTTCTCCTTGAAGTCAGGAAGCTTCCCTGGTGAATCCCCTTCATTCAAAACCAACCTCTTAATAATAGAGCTTTCACAAAGCTTTAGCTATCTCTCATATGCCTTTTGCGAGATTTTGAATGAAACATACCCTCAAATATCCAAAACAACTAGATTGATGGATTGTGCGTTAGGTTGTTCGGTTCTCCCTGCTTACGAATATGAAAACCTTTTGGAGCAAAATGTGCCAATCCATCCTCGACCGTATGAGCAAAGTTCTCAGAAGTGTTAAGATAGCAGTCAAGGAAAGGATCAATCTAGTTGAGGCTATTTGGTTTCTTTTATGAAAACAGTAATTCACAATCATTTAATAGTCACTTTTTATTAGCCGCTTTCATATGTTTTCCATTTTAAATCCTTCGTGGCCTGTTCTATTTTTTTCTCCACTCGTAAATGTCATTGTAAATTTTTATAGAAAAAAGTACCCAATAAATTAGTTTACCTTTCCAACATTCACCAAAATGTCCCATATATTTTTTGATTCCTCACGAGGCATCTTGGGTGGGCCCCAACTGTGGGGGAGGGGCACTTTTAAGCCTGTACCATGCTCAGACTAATCCCCACTCGTAACGGGGAAAGTGTTGATCATCGTGGTGACTCCATACAAGAGCAGGAATCGAATCACATACCTCTCTTAAAGGATGATAGTGTCGGACCATTCACACCACCATTGATGGTTGGTCGATATATAATATGTAGGATTAGAGAAAGAATGGTAAGAAAAATATAATATGCTTACTCGGGTATTGAAATGCAACTTCTAGAAAAAAAAATTTCTCTCAAATATATGATGCATGGTGGTAAAATTTTTGCATTGAAATCATTCTGATGTCTTAAAATGGTAAGAAAATAATTTTTTTGTTTCGTATTTCTTATTGCAAAGAACATTAATTGGTCGCAATAATTTTTAAGTAACATTACTCATATCTTTCATGGACTGTTATATATAATGACGCATTAGTTTTTTTCTCTCCTCCATTTATAGCAGAAATTTAGTTTTTAAATGGAAACAACTGCACTATTGTTTTAGGGTATCTTATAGGTATGACTTACTAAATGTTAACTCATGATAAAAAATACTCGTTGTTGAATCTTCAATCTAGAACCAAATTGAACTTCCATCATATTTTTTAATATTGCTGAAAGTGAAATCTTGTATTTTTGAGGTGATTATTCTCTGTTGACTTTGATTTTGAGGATGATTGTAAAACATCCATGAAAAATGTGTTAAGTTGCAAACTTGCTGAAATATGGATACAAAACGACTTGTATATGATACAAGTCACTTTGATCATATTCAAGAAATTATGGGTTAACACATTGTGCGTTGTACATGATACAAGTCACATTGCAAAGAGTACAAGTCACGCTATATGATGATCAGATTAGGACAAAGCCAAAACTCTCCTCGGGATTTGAATTTGAATATTCTCTGACACGGTGACATGGACTAAAGGTGCGATCTTGAGATGAAGTCAACAACGCACATTGCATGAGGTACAAGTCACGTTAAGAAACTCATTGGTGAATTGTGCATATTCTAGAACGAAGAACAACGAACGTTGAACAAGCCACAAGTCACATTGATACCTGATCAATGTACGTTGTACATGATACAAAGCACACAACACCTAATCAATGTATGTTGTACATGATACAAAGTACATTTTATCTAATGTCAGCATTGTACAACATTTGGAATTATTCCACAATGGCTATATTCTTAATTCCAACGTTCCCAAACTCTAAGAAAGCTATAAATAGGCATCTCCAACATCAGAAGAAGAGAGAGAAACCTTGGGCTAACTTTGCTATCTTTATTTCTCATTATTTCTCTCATTCTAATTTAATACCCACTTTTGCGATTTTCATTAGCTATTATTCTTGGGTTGGGTTGAACATATAATATGTGTTTTGGGAACACAATTTGTAAGAATCAAAGTATTTGATTGAGGGTTAAACATATCATTATTTCTCTCATGCATACACTGATTTTGTGTTTTTCAAAGGGGGAGAGATATATTTTTATTGTTGTGCACGTTTTGAAACAAAAGGGGAGTTTTCTTTTCAAAATCATTTATTTGTTAAAATGCATTAACTTAGGGGGAGTTTAAATTGTGAATTTGATTATTTGGGGGAGAAATGTTTTTAACCTTTTCATGATACAAAAACGGGGAGAAGTGTACATGAATTTTTTGGAAGAAGTGTGCATGAATTTGTTGGATCATGTGATCAACAATAAGTTCATTATGTGTTTTGATGATGAAGCAAAAGGTTTTGAAGAAGTGCAAAACACGTTGGAAATCTCGGAATTGAGAAATAGAGTCCTTACGTACGTAAGAGAATAATTACATACGTAAGAGTGGAGCAACGTACGTTAAGTTTTAAGCAACGTACGTGAATCATGAAGAACTATGATCAACGTACGTAAGAATTTGTGCAACGTAAGTAAGCTGCAAAAAGACCCAGCTAACGTACGTAAAACACATTGTAACATACGTAAGCCATGCACAGACAGTTGCAACGGTAGAAACAGTCTCCAATGGCTAGTTTCTTAGCACCAACGGTCATATTGATTCAAAGGGCTATAAATACATCAAGAGAAGACCAAGAACGTGTTGAAAAACATCAAAAATCATAGAGCCAAACTTCCTATGAATTTCCATCAAGAAAAACATCAATTCAAGCTAGAGATCAAAGTTCAACCTTCAATCTCAAATTTTCAACTCTAGCATAGAGCTTCATTATTTTTTTTAAACCAATTATATACACTTTGAGAGTGTGAGTTAGGTTTGTTGTAAGCCTATAGAAAAAAACATTTGTAGAGGTTTGTTGTGAACCTAAGTATAAAACAACATTGTGAGGCCTTAGAGGTGTTGAGCCGGAATCAACCTTGTGTATTGGCCTTGTTGGATTAAGCTGCAATCAATCATCGATAGTGAAAAACCTAAGTGAGACTTAGGTAGTGGATGTAGGTAAGGTTGGTCGAACCACTATAAATCCTTGTGTCGATTTTGTTCTCTCTTTTCAAGTCACTTCCATTCACACAAAAGCTCATACCAAAATTCTTCAACAAGCTTAAACTTGGCTATGCTAGGTTCTCTAGCTTGGAGGATGTTATCTCATCGTTCTTCAGTTTTGCAAATTTTGGAAGCACGGTTTTTTTGTCCCTCTGGAATTCCACGACCTTCTTGTTTTCATTCAACAATTTGGTCTTCTTTGAAACAGGTTTTTGCAACCTTGAGAGAACAATCTGGTTGGTTAATCATTGAGAATTTAGATTTAAGTTTTTGGACCGGTACTTGGATACAACCACCGCTTGTAGATAAACTATCCATTCCTCCACTACAACAACAGTAGTTGATTGAGAAAGTCAGCAATCATGTTGTGCATGGCCACTGGTCCTTTCCGGATTCGTTAAGTGCCGATGATAAGTAGGCCGTAGAGGCCATTTAATTTTTGAAAGAAGCCTCAGATGTTTGTCTTTGGCCATATGACACCACAGGTACATTATCGGTGAAATTTTTTTACAGGGTCCTTACTGGTTGCAAGGAAGTTACTCCTTAGAATATTTTCATGTGGAAGAAGTACATCCCTCCGTCACACTCCACTGTGGGATGGCGTGCTTTCCTTGGATACTTACCAACTAAAGATAGACTGCTACGGAAGGGATTTCAATTCCCTTTCAGATGTTGTCTTTGTAAGTAGGCAAGTAAGATCCTAGATCATTTATTGGTTACCTGTTCGATCACATCACAGGTTTGGAATGCCCTCTCATCTATGTTTATGGTTTGGGTTCAGAGTACCGGCACATTTAACACGCTAGTGCTAGAAGCTATGAAGGCTAACTTAATGTAACTTCTCGCCCATTTCGATGATATTCGAGTGTGGTTAAGTTTGATTTTAATTTTTGATTTGGAGTTTGAATCATTAATTTGGTGTTTTGGGTATCGAATGTTGATGGAATTAGATTGATTTTTGGCCCCTTGATCATGATGGATGGTTGTACGAACGAATGAGGAGCTTTCAGACATGAAAAATGGGATTTTTGGCACATATGGGCACGGACAAGGCATTTTGACCGTCTCTTGAAGCCTTAACTGTGTCTTGGCTTTTCCTGTTACACGGACACAAATTTGTGTACGTGTCTTGGAGGTCCATCACGACCCATTCCCGGGACCATGACCGGCGTACGAGGTGAACCGTCTATGGGAGCCCAGCTCATCTCGCACAAGCCTCAAAGAACAGAACATTTACCCAAATATCATATTTAGAGAAATATGAAAAACAAATAAAAGAATGATCTTTGTTTATTAAAACAAAACATACATAATATTAAGTGCGGAAATTATTTCAAATTAAAACATTTGAAATGTCATAAATAATAACAAAAACATAAACACATCCCACAGGAACCCGGTGTGGAGCATCTAACAAATCATACAAATGGCCCCGGTCAAAAGGGCATTGACCG
>CAODLS010199885.1:0-11569 GCA_948243855.1 Flueggea neowawraea | reverse complement strand
TCGAGAGGCTCACCATGCTCCAGTTCCTTGGATTATATGGATGCAAAAGGCTTTTGTCTCTGCCAAAACTTCCACCATGGAATCCAAGTGCTTTGCATACTAATCAAATCGTTGCAGTTCAGTACTTGGTCAATCTAGGGGATACAGGAAATATTAATCATGAAATGATTACTAATATGGATAACACCTCGAGATCCAGGGAGAATATTGAATTTGCAACTTTTAATATTATGACCACTATGAGCATGACTTCTCTCCAGGTCCTTTCCTATCATGTCGCCAGCAAATTTTGTTGCTTTTCGTCTTCCTTTATTTATTGACAGAAAAGTGTGCGACAAAGATATTGACCATTCTTTGTTCTCGTATGATAACCATGCAGGTATTACTTGAATGTGGCACATTTGATTCTTCTCCAGCTTGTGGCAATGTTCCGAGCTGGTGCTACCACCAAAATAGGAGGTTCTTCTTATCCTTGTATAAGCAGTTCAATGGATGGTGTTTGTTTTCGTTCCTTGGATTAAGCATTTTTTGATGCATTTTGGTAGGTTAAGGCTGTCATATTTTGAAGGACTAGAGCAAAACTCTTTATCTCTATTTGACCATGAGAGACCAAAAACTGCCATTTTAGATTGGGTAAGAAAACGAGCTGAGGTATGTTCTGAAGTGTAAAGAAGTTAGTGAGACTTTCCATATTCATCAGTGTCACTCACTTTTGACCCCCACCATAATTTATCATCCTTGTGCACCGGCAGCAGTGAGGTTACAGAAAGTATACAGAAGCTATAGAACCAGGAGAAACTTAGCAGATTGTGCAGTTCTTATTGAAGACTTATGGTTGGTGCATATAGTAGCTTAAATAAATCTACTTTTTTTGCCTTCATTTCTCTCTCTATATATTATTATAACTTTGCACTCGTAAAGGCGGATGTTAAATGGTGCAAAATGTAACGCCAAATCTGGTACTTTCCTTGGCTTTTATTATCCGGAGCCTGCCATAGCACCTTGGTCAAGTGCAAGAAAAAGTGCTGCCAAGGTCAGTTGTAGCAATTTTCTTTTGTACATTTGAGTTGAAACTATCGTAGTGCTAAACCTCTAGAAATTCTTATATTTGGCAGATTGTGAAGGGTGGTTCATCTACATATTCCAAGAGTCGGGAGCTTTCCTTACTGTATTGGCTTGAGGCGGTGAGTTCCAGACTTCAGCCTGATAATGGAAACTATAAACCAAATCTTTCTTTGTATTGATCTCATGGTTTAATATTAATAGATTGATCTTAGACATCGCAATGGCCCTAATCTTCATTTGTATTATAAGACATGGTTTGAGTGCGGGACTTACGAGCCTTTCTTTTATTCGTAAGATTTTGGAATATCTACATAGAAAAAGAGCTTATGCAATGAGAAAAGGATAGTATTCACTGTTGCTCTGTCACGTTGGGACTTGCAGGCTTTATATCGGAGAGGGGAAAGAAGTTAACCTTGAAGGGTGTTCAAGATTAACGCTTCAGAAAGAATGCATCAAGTATCTCACTCCAGTGAGTTGCACCCCTTATCAGTTTTTCATCTAGAAGATGACTTGCAACACCTTCTTGTAGTTAATGCCTTTCTTCTAAAATGTTTAGTCAAATCAGTTCAAAAAAGAAGATTAGTCAAATCATCTCGTCCCAATCAATTTTGTTTTCAATAATTTAGCAGGAAATAGAGCAAAAGAAAGAACACAAAAAAATATTTGGCATTCAGTAGGTTGAAAATTTTGGAATTTACAGTTTGAGAACCTTCTAGTTGTTGGAAAGTATAAATATATTCTACATTAAGGCGATTTGATTTGTCATTGACTTGACAAAATCTAATATTTGAAAGGAGAAAATTATGTGATATTTTCTCAATTACCTATTATGTATTTTGCTATAAATATGTGCCTTTGCATAAGATATGTACACAATTATCTAAGGTTGCAAGAGTTGACACAACTTTTTTTTTATCAAGGTGTAATGTTTTCTTATTTTGATTCTAAGAATTTTTAATTTATATTAAAAATTATTAATTAATTTTAAATCATGAAATTAACACTCTAACAAGGAAATGTTACACCTTGATGAGGAAAGTTGTGGAAATTATTATCCAGTGTAGGTCTAATAAATACGTGCCTTCGTATAGGCTAAGATTGAAACACTTTAGCTTCATGTTCTTCCATTATCTCCAAACTTTTTTCATTTTCACACTATGCAATTGAAAAATGCAAATAATTCTATATTTTATTTTATTTTCAAATTTTTATTGTTGTTATCCAGCTACATTTATTTTCTTTGGTACATTGTTTGTCTTCAGTTTGAAGGGCAAGCTTATGGAGTATGGTTGGAGGACGGGAAATTTTTCTATAAACAAAGTGGGGAGTTACCTCATACGACAGAAGAATCCGAATGGATTTTTGTTTTCATCAAGAGGAGGATCTTGTATGTTGGCAAGCACGAGTAAGGAGTATTTCAACATTCAAGTTTCTTGGTTGGGGGAGATAGACTGTCTGCTGGAAGTTTAATTGTGAAACATGGTGTCCTGAAGCATTACACCCAGAACTTAAGGATTTAATGACTTTGATTTTTCATTTTATATGTTTCTCTCAATTTGGTAGGAAGTTTGGCCATATAGTCAATATTACTTTCAGACAGAAGCAAACATGGAAGAGTTCACATCATTCCTTTGGGAACACAATGTCGACGTTTCTAATGTAAAAGTAAGAATCCTATGCGTTTGCTTTCCATTTTTTCAACTCCAAATTCCAGAAAGGAAATCTCCTTGGCAGTAGTCAGTTAGTTGTTTATATAAAAGATATTAGAATCCTTTTCTATATGAGTGCACTTGTAGATAACAGTAGTAAAATGCATCCTTGTGGCCAGCCACTGGCCAAAAGGCTTTAGAGAAATTGTTAATCAATTTTATGAGGTTCTTCATTTCGTCTCACGTCGTTAAATACAGGCTAACTTTACTCTAATCTTTGGCAATAGACTAACTATCATTGTGCTTCTCTAGTTACGTTATCTTCTGAGCCCAAGTGAAGAGTATGAGAAAGACTTTACAGCAGAACGTTATGGCAGTGGAATTCAAAACAATCAATCAGATGCAAGATTTTTTGAAGGTATAAGAATGATTAATGCTCAAAGCACGGCCAGAGAGTGTAGAAATCCAAGGAAAAAAGTTGTTCTTCAGCAACCACTTAAATTGTCTCAAGAGTTGTGCTCAAGATTGGTTAAACTTGAAGTAGCTACAAGAGGTGACGTTCTTGACATTTTCAAACGTGAAGACTTCAAATTTGAAACGCACTCTTACTATGTTTCGGAGGAAGGTTTTGATGGGAATGGAAAGGTTATGAGGGGTTTTAATTTTTTTGCATGTGTTTGGGACGGATGGAAAGGTAAGTGAGAAGGGTTATGAGGGGTTATGGAGGGTTAAATTTTGTATTAAAATTTATGAGGTTAGTAACTATGGGAGGGAGGAAAAAAATGTTGTGTAGTCAATTTTATCCTCAATTCTATTTTTTTAACCCTGTAAATGGGTACAATGAGTTTTCTGTAATTTTGCTTGCATATTTTTTTTTTGTCAGATTGCCTGCATACTTTTGGTTCAATAGAGTGAAGTATACTATTTTAAATACATGCTCAATATTGTTTTAAAGTTTGAATTTTCAACTTGGTGGTATCTTTTGTTAATTAGCACAATATCTCATCTCTACGTGATGGTTTCATGTTTAATGGATAGAATGATTTATAGGAGATTTTTTTGTTGTTGTTTTAATTTTAAAAGTCTTTCTGAACAACATTGATTTTCATGTGAGCTAACTGTTAAAATTATTTGTATTTGTAAATCGTTGTTGGTATTGCATGGTAATAATAGGTTCTTAACTGCTCAAACAGTATGCTTGCATCCTGAGAGTGAAAAGTATAAAAGTTGATAAAAGGAAATACAATTCACATATTAGATAGTGTTGATTAAATAGGAAATACTATGGAAAATAGTAGTTGTTTTGGTTAATGCAGTTTCATTTGATAGTCTTCCTATAACTAGTTTCTTCAGAACTGAACTAGAATCTGTCTCCGAAATCCAACTTGATCATTATTCTGTTGGTTATAATGGAGTGCAATTATGTTCCCTAAATTTGCTTCATTGTTATTTTTTATTTTTTTATTCAGATTATTTGGAAGTGTTTATAAAGTTATTCAATATTAATTCGCAATATGATAGAAAATTAAATTTTTAAAAAACAAATAAAAGTATGTAGTAATATCTAATATCACAGAGATAAATTTGAAATATAATTAATCAATCAATCATAACCCTTCCATTCTAAATAAACACAATCATTTATTAACCTCTGATTTATGATTATTTATGATTCCCTCGTCCCAAACAAGTTAAATTTTTTATAATTCATTGAACTAGAATCTGTCTTCGAAGTCCAACTCGATCATTATTTTGTTAGTTATATTGGAGTGCAATTATGTCTCCTAAATTTGCTTCACTTTTATTTTTTATTTTTTTATTTGGATTATTTGGAAGTGTTTATATAGCTATTCAATATTAATTCACAATATGATAGAAAATTAAACTATTAAAAAACAAATAAAAGTATGTAGTAATGTCTAATATCACATAGATAAATTTGGAATATAATTAATCATAACCCTTCCATTCTAAACAAACACAATCATTTATTAACCTCTTATTTATGATTATTTACGATCCCCTCGTCCCAAACAAGTTAAAGTTTTTATAATCCATTCCGCTCCATTCCAATCCGTTACTAACACTTCCAATTCATTCCGACCTCCTCTTCCAATCAATGTCCAAATTTTCTACTGGAAGGTGGATGTGATTTTAAGGAAGATTTCTTTTGGATTGATGCGGATTCAACAGATGAAGAAGATAAGGTACTGTTTTCTCTTAATTTTCGAATATTTACGATCTGATTGAGCCTTGGTCGATCAATCATGTTAGAAATAATTATTTTTCAGCGGGAACTGCGAAATATATCATGGTTTGGTATTGCTCCTTGTGTTGTAGTGGCAACGCTGAGTACTTGACAAGCAAAGCAGAAATCATATGTTGGGTGAAAATTGTTTAGACCAGAACTTGTGGAAGATATATATTTTTCTTTCGTAATTCTTAGAATTTATTCTTAGAAACATAGGAAATTGATCACCTCTTTACTTTATTTTTCAGAAAAGCCTAGATGAAGCGGAGGAGAGAGCTTTTACCACAAGCAGAATATTTTCCAGCATCCAAGAAATAAATCGCTCAACGCGAGATTTAGCTCAATACTGAGAAGCAACATATGTTGAAAGCTTGGTTCATGAGAATGCTGATTCAAGGCAACGATATTCTAATGCTGTAGAAAATGCTGATAAACACTCGTCAAAGTGGTCTGCCAGATTGTTCTCAACCATTGGTAGATTTGGAATATCAGCAAGATACAAATATGCTCAACGCATTCAAGCAGGAAGACCAACTTACCACGCTGAAACTAGCTCTCCGGCGGAAGATGGATATGTATCAGCAGAAGACACATTTCTGACAGAGGAAAAGTTTATAATTTGTCCAGCACGGACGGGAAAGAGGATGAAGAACTCATCCCCGCTGGAATTACCCTCTCGAGTGGCAACGGGGACAGGAGCAAGGATAGTCTGCATAAGGGATTATCCATATGAACTTCAACATCGGGCTTTAGAGTATAAACATTTGTTTCTAAGATCCACAAGTGATGATTCTTCTTAATAGTTCTCAGACCAGCATCGTCTTTTCAGAGAAACAATCTGCAGCAGAAGCCATTTTTCAAGGTATCTGAGGAGTTCCTGATTAGTATTAGGAATATATGTAAAGGAGAGATGAATGTTGAAATCATCTGGGAATCGTTTGGGGATTTAGGTGGAGCCATTGGTTTAGGAGGGGTAGTCTCGAAAGCTGCCGTTACCAACTGTTTGTTATTTTCAATTCATGTTCTTTGTTAATCAATGGAATGATCTCTTATTTTCATCTTCTAACAAAGGCGAAATTTTTGCCAGGAACTAATCCACCGGAAATAATTATGAACGCTTTTTTCAAGAACTAAGAAAATCTTTAAAGAATTTAGAAATGGAGAATTTTTATAGACATTTCAATACATGTAAAAATAACAAGCTAATTAGATGCTACATTTCAATACATTTGTTTATGAAGGACCAACCCACTTTCTCTGGACACAGTGCTAGGATTTCACTACATGCATTTTTTTTTTCTTGAATCACTGAACAAATTCTTTGTTCTTGTTGTACACTATTTCAATTGGAAAAAATAACTTCATCCTTTATGTGAAAATTATATTCTATGTATTTTTTTGTCATTTTAATTTCACATATATATTTTCTAGTATAGAATCATCACTTTGTTAATTTTACTAAAACCACAATATTTATAGCTTTTTTTTTTTCAGTTTCTCTCTCTCCCTCTCTCCCCTTCTCTCGTTTCTTTTGTCTCTCCTCTCCATACGTCTCTATCTGCAGTCGCGATCTTTTGTCGATATCCATTGTACTAGTTTTTGTACTCGTTTTGTTATCATTTGTACTTGTTTGTACTTATAATTTTACCGAATAATAAAGAAAAAATTAAAATATTTTTTAAAATTTTATGTTGACTTCGTACTCATTTGTTGGTGTTTGTTCTCGTTTTATTTTTATTTTGTTGTTTATACTCGTGTTGTTCTCAGTTTGTACTGATTTTCACTGGTCAAAAAGCGCAGTCAACTTTCTAACGCGTGGTCAACATATTATTAAACTGAGGCATTTTTGAATTATTTTCTCTGTATTTCCATTTTTATCAACTTTTTGATATGTATTGTATTTGTGATTTTTTTTTTATATTTGTGTGTTTCTCCCATTCTTTATTACGCCTTGGAAAAAAGGAAAAATTAAACAATTTAACAAGTCTTTGACCAGTTATATGTGTGATGGATCAAAACTCAAAAACAAATAAAAAAAATCTTAAAATTTAATTATGCTTTTGCTAATATATTAATTGGTCCTTTTTTTTTGCGAAATTCGGTTCATATTGTATATTTGTGTTGGCTTGAAGTATGCGGCGTGTATGTATAATAAAGCATTTTAACAGTAGATGATATTGTGGCATATGCGTTTCGACCTATTTTATGCTCATATAAATTTTATTTTTTATAACCTATTTTATGCTCATATAATTTTTTTTTAAATTACCCCACATTTTTACTTTGAACATTTAAATTTTAAAAATAAAAAATTAATTAAAATCCTAACAAAACTACAATACGCTCAATTTAAAATTTCGAAATATATAAATTGATTTTCACGCGCTCTCTCTCCTCTCCCCTCATTGTTGTATCGGATTTTCTTTCTCTCCTTCTTCCTCACTTTTCTGTCTGCCCCTTCACCTCCTCTTCTAGTTTCTCCCTCCTTCCTCATTGGTTTTCACTGTCTCGCCTCACTTATGTCTCTCATCTCTCGCCTCACTCATCTCTCTCTCGCGTGACTTGTGTCTTTCTCTCTGGTCCTCAGCGCTGTTTCTCTTTGTTCTCTCTCGCGTCACTCCTGTTTTTCTCTTCTCTCTGGCTCATCTTGTTCCACGATCTGTCCCTAGCCGACTCCTTATTCTAAATTTCTATTTGTTACTGTTTTATTTCTTATTCTCAATTTTATCAGCATACAGACTTCGTGCTTGTGAAGGCCGTATGCTGAATGTGATGTGCGCTGGTCCTGTCCATTTTGTTTCTCATGTGAACTTCAAAGCAAAGAAACAAAATGAGGACGATAGGGATGCTGTCCTTTTTTTATGAGGTGGAGCTCCGTGATCCACCTTGTGTGTTGTCACCCATGGATGATTGTAAGGAAAAATTGGTATTGCGAAATTGGATTCTATGTCTTTGTGTTACAGATGAAACTCGTGTTGCTAAATTGGATTAATCACTGAAGATTTAGAAAAAATTGGTTTTTTCTAAACATTAAAAATGTTTTCAATTTTCTTAACAAAACTGAGATTAAATTGGTCTCTTTTTATACTCATTTTTACATTTAAAATTTTGAATACATATTGTTCTCATTTGTATTAGGTTTGGTCTAGTTTTGAACTCATTTGTATTCAATTTGTTCTCATTTGTACTCGTTTATACTCATTTTTTATATGTGCAAAATTGAGATCAAATTATTATCGTTTTAAACTTATTTTGTATTTAAAATTCTGAGTATGTTTTGATCTCGTTTTGATCTCATTTTTTGTATTTGAAATTCTAAGTACAAGTTGGTCTCGTGTTGAACTCATTTTGGCTCGTGGTTAATACGCAGTCAAATTTCTGACAAGAGGTCAAAAAGTCAAATTTCTGTATTTTTTAAATTGCATTATAAATCTGTGTATTTTTATGTACATTTTGAATATTTACGCCTTTTTAATTTTTTTTTGGAAATATTTTTGAGATTTCCTTATTTCTAGGAATATAATTTTTTATTTTTATGACCTATTTTAGGTCAACTAGTGTTGCAAATGACTGATATTTTAATAAAAAATAAATAATCATACTTTAAAATATAATTATGTTTGTTTCAATAATTATATTTAAAATATAATTATATTTTATTTCAAATAAACAAAAATATGAAATATAAAAATTCTTGCAATTATAAAATATAAATATAGAGAAATCAATTTCACACTATTAATTGTACATGTGCATTGCACGTTATATATTCTAATACCCTAAACCATTAGAAGAAAAATATGATTTTTTTATATTTTAAGGTTAACCATTATATTTCTTTTAAAGTTATAAATTAAGTTATTTTATCAAGAAGATGGAAGTTCTAATTATTTGAAGGTAAAAGAAGAAAAATATTTTAGTAAAATATGATAGTATTTCTTTGAAATACATGTTTCAAAAAATGTAAATAAATTTGAAAAGAATTCTTAAATTTTTTTAGTTTCTATATCTAAAAAAATGTTTAACTTATATAATTATAGATAGGTTTTAATTACGTTTTCACTAAATAACACTCTTGCTTTTCTTTTGTATGGACCATCATATTTATATACATTATGTAATTTTTACAAAAGAGAAAAATAAAAAATTAAATATATTGTTTAAAAAAATATTCAACAAAGTCATAATTGGCAAATAAAGGCAATCAAGAATAGAATAAAGGTAATAGGAAAGAAAATTAACAATTTAAAACTAATTGCATGTTGTTTTTGCTAGAAAGTCATAAATATATATATAAAAAAAAGCAAATCATACATAGATATATAAATACACCAATAGGAAGCAGAAATGGATCAAGTCGGTGGAGAAACAAAATCCAACCAGATTTCTTAAAAAACAAAAATCGTTGATGGGTGCTCATACTTAAATAAAAAAGTTTGTGAAGTCTCATAAAGAAGTGTACACATATAAGTCAAATTTTTTATGTAAAGTTATAATTAACAATAGAAGCCAAATATGTTAAAAAAAATTATAACATAAAATAAAGGAAGCTAGAATGGAAGAAAAATGAATAAGAGCTTTTGGAATTTATGACGAAGAATCGTGACATAGTTGGTGCCTTTTATCTTCTACTAAAAAAAACAACTTGCATTCAAAGAAGTTGATGCATTTGATTGGAAAGACTAATTGCAGATGAATCCTTAAACGCTGCTCTTGATTTTGATACGCAATATATTGATCGCTAACCATATGATTATGGTACATAGATTTGAAAAGCCACGATTAGGCTAAAAACATTAATTAAAAATAAAAGTTTCAGCATAAATTAGAGCATAGGACTAAAACCACCACGCCATATCTCATTCTGAAATTTCATTTCTGTTGACATTGCAATAACTAGCAGCTTAAATAACATAAGAGCTCTCATTATGATGCTATTTATGCTGAATTTTTTAGGTTCAGGAGAAGATAATGCCAAAAATAAATGAGAAAATAGGAGTGTGAAATCAGATGTTTGTAATGTATTTATACATATTGAAAGAATACAAGTTTTTCAAAAGTTATCTTATGCGATAATTTATTTTATTAAAAAATTAATATGATAGTCATGGAAATTAAAAATTAAAATAAGATCAATCTAATCATGATTATTAACAAATTCATTTGCCTCTACACCATTTTTTATATGATAAAAGAAAGTTAGACTTGAATAAGTAAAGAGTAATAAGAGATTGTTATCTAAATTTAAAATAAGTTATACAATCTGCCAAAAAATCTTAAATATATTACTTTAGTAATTTAGCTAAATAATTAAGGGCATTTTAAGAAAAAAAATACCTCCTTTCTCACTTTTATAATAGTATGATATGATTTTATTTGAAATAAGATACAATAAAATCTGTAAAATAAATAAAAAATTGAAACTAAAAAGTAAATAGATAAAGATAAAGCTTTTTTGAAACAGTTAGATTTTAATTTTTTTTTTGTTATGATAATTGCAGATTATTAGATATTTTGGAACATTTTAGATTTTTTGTTAAAATAATTACAAATTATTTTAAAAAGTCAATCAATTTGTAATTATTAAAAAACAAAAGTATAGTTGTAATTATAGAAAAAAATAAGGATATAATAGTCTAAATTTTATTTTTTACATCCTGATATTTATAAGTGTTATGAAAAAAACTACCTCTTTTCTTACTTTATAAATATTATGATATGATTCTATTTGAAATAAGATAAAATAAAAACTGAAAAATTAATAAAAAATAAAATTAAAAAATAAATAGACAAAGATAAAGAATTTTTAAAACAGATAAAATTTAAATTTTTTTAAGATAATTACAGATTATTAGATTTTTCAGAATAAATAAAGTTTAAATTTTTTGTTGAAATAATTATAAATTATTTTAAAAAATCAATCAATTTTTAATTATTAAAATAAATAAGAACATATTTATAATTATAAAAATAAATAAAAATATAATAATATAATTTTTTTTATATGATGATATTATTTTTTCATTAAATAGTGTCATAACTCATTGATAATGCCGTCCTTTAAAAAGAAAAACAGCATTTCATTTCCTTAAATGTAGGCCGTAGCGCTCCAGACAAAGGGGAGAAAAGTAAAACTTTAAGCGTGTAGCGCGAAGCCGGGCACCCTGGCGCCTATAATAGTAAGAAGGTGAGAAAAAGATCAAGCTCTCCAAGCGTTGGCAACAAGCTGATGTTCAGGTTCTTTTCAACCCTTATTTTCTTCTTCTTTCTTTTTTTTTTCTTAATGTTGATTTGTGAAATGTAGCTGAATATCAACATCAACAAAGCTTTGATCTTTCCTTTTGGTTTTGAATTAGGCATGCACCAATGATTTGTGGGTACGCAATTTGGTAGCTTTGTCTTATCAGATATTACAAGCATTTGGTAGATCAGGTAGATGAAGGCTTTTTATGGATGCCTGTAATGTGTATATTGAATGATTTGTGCAGGTTTCTTCAGGCATGGATATTCCTGCAATTGATGCAGCTCTTGTACCAGAGAAAAAGATAATTGAAGATAGCAAAGAGGGAGGCCCTGCATTCCATTGTGATCTTTATGATGCAGA
>CAODLS010199742.1:0-14320 GCA_948243855.1 Flueggea neowawraea | reverse complement strand
TTGTTCAAAACATTAATTTGTCAGTTAGATAACAAAGTAAAAAAAGTAACTAGTAATTGTAGTCTCTGTGGGATACGACACTCAGTACTCAAGTCCACATACTATAGTCGATAGGTGCACTTGCCTTGAGTCTATAGGCGTAGACAGACGCTACCACATCCCATCGTTTGAAGGTTCATCCAGAGAATATTTTGCTAAGGGATGTCATAGGGTTTGGATAAAGAAATCCATATTATGTGATGGCAATGGTTTGATAGTGCTTTTTTTAGGAAATATTCCCTGCATGTTTTTTACTGGGAACATACAACCTAGGTGTTTGAAAAACTTGAAGTGGATTTTGAAACATCTTTTTGCCAGTGATGAAGAACTTTTCTTAGTTTTTGAAAGTGGTGAAGAAATTTACATGCAGAGACCGAGACTGGTTGGCTCTGTGAGATATTTTGTAATGTTATTAGAATTTCTAGTTATTGGGAGAGTGTTTCTACCCATTATTGGATCTCATCGTTTGTTTTTGCCTCAGTCTGGGCAACTGAAACTATTTTTGAAAGATGCGGGTCTACAAGATGTAGGTATGGTATTTTGGAGATTTGGGTTTTAATAAGGCGAATAATTTTTGAATGTTCGTCTGTCCAAGGGACAAGGTTTTTCTTGAGTCTATCAAGCAATGGTTCTGCTATCCTATTGAGACTGAGACAAAAATCTAAGACATAATTGAGACTTCCTAAAAGCCTTTGAAGTTGGGTTTTATTTGAACATGAAGAAGTGGTAGAAGAATTTGAAAAGGAAGTGAGTCTACAAAACAAATCCATTAAAACAAATTTTATGATTTGAAGAAAAGAACTTCAAATACCTTTATATTGGTCTTGTTCAAGTCGGTTTCAACCATCTTACAAAGAAGGATTAAATACTTCCATACTTGTTGTGTTACAAGATACAATGTTCATAGATTTTGAAGATTCTCTTCTTAGTTTTGTTGAATCTAGTTTATGTAATGGTCCAATTTCTTTTGATTGTTTCCAAATCTTACTATCTCTTTATATGATCCTAATATCTTGAAGACCTTAGTTCTACAAATTAAAACACATAATTACAAAATGCTTGAAGGTTCTATTATTGTTGCTTTAATTTATAGAGTATATTATAAAGTTATGGAATATGCTTTTGGTTCAAAACATTTAAACCAAAGTAAAAAAGGTGAAACACTTTTACTACAACTAGATCTTTCCATATCTAATGTCGTTACACCTCATCCCATTAAATGGAAAGATATTACCTTAACTCAAAACTGGTTACTCGAAAGAGCAGTCATCCCGGAAACTCCAATGCCTTCTTTACCAAGCACTAGGCTTAGAGAAATATTCAATATAAAAAACAAAGACAGATAATAAGGCCTACCATCTAGCAAAAATATCTTTTTGCAGAACTTCTTTTGCAGATTTACAATCAATTCTAAGTAAAAAATTTTGGTTTAGAAGATCACTCTGAAATTTTTGTATGCATTTGACAATAGAAAGTATCTTTTTTTATAGTGGAATAATTTTGTTCAATGCTATTCCAATGTCTTTATGTAAATTGAACTATATGATCCTTGTTATTATTCAACTGTTTGAGGATGCAAAAGAAGACAAATTTACAACTGTAGCAGTCAAAAGACAAACCTACAGCAGTTTCTGTTCACATCAACTGTTCGATGTTGTTGCATTCACTTATCATTTCAAATGTAAGATTCATTGAAGCTGTTGCTATTCAAATTCATTGTTCATCACTTTTCAAATAATTATAAAATTGCACTTACCTTCTCCTATAAATATGAAAAGGTTCCATTTGTTTAGGGTCGGAATTTTTTAGGTTATGTTTAGAGTTCCACTATTACTAAACACTCTTAGCATAGTCTACTGTAATCATTCTGAAGTTCTATCTTAATTTCCTCTTAAATATTTAATGTAAGTCCGTTCCAAACTCACTTAGAATACAAATTTAGTTCCATTTATGTTTCCATTTATGCTTCTATTTACTTTATACTGTCTTATGGTCGGTCCTGTTGCCTAATTTTTTACATTCATTCCTCTATGCGCGGTCCTGCCGCCTGAACTGTTGCATCATCTTTATATATATATATATATATATATATATATATATATATATATATATATATATATATATGGTTATCGGTTTGGTTCGGTCCTACTAGGAGAAAGTCAAAAGTCAATGATTTTTTTCGGTTTCAGTTCTATTCGGTTTGGTTCGATTATCTTCAGGACTCGTGCTCAACCCTAGATACAAACACTATCATTATCAATTATCTACATGGTAGCATTTACTTTAGAAATTTTTGGTTATTATCCTCAATAGTTTTTAGCCGTTAATACCTTCATAAAATCTTTTCATGTTAATTAATTAAAACTCTCTACATTTTCCAATTCTCATATTTTAATTTTAAACCGTTATTTATGTTTAGCCTTTGGTATTTAAGATACCCTACAATTTTGCAACAATGTGTAGGAAAATGTAGCTGTAGTAACTATTAATGTTCCTTACAGTAATCTTTCAATTGTTTTGTAAAAATTATGTTTTCTCTATATTAAAGTACTATAGCTGTCACCATATGTTTCCGGACCATGACCAACATACGAGGCGAACCGAACCAGAGTCCCAACCCATTCCGCATAAGTCTCAGAGAACATAACATATACCCAAGTTCGTATTATTAGCCGGCTTATTGGTTATATAAAAACAATTCAACAGATAATAATTTTTAGAAAAATAATAGTCTCGGATAATAAAATATAATCATAATTTCAAAATACAGAATAAATAATCATAAGTAAAATCAATATATTATCAGATACATATCCATAACCCATTACCTGGTGTGGAGCTTCTAACATAACAGATGATTGGGCTCGAGCAGTAGGGCACTCACTGCTGACAAGGACGCCTCATTGAATGCAGAAGATCAGATGATCGCTATCAGCAAAACCCAAAAATTTTTAAGGCAAGGTGGTGAGAGACAACACTTTAGATCGCCTCTGAGACATCACATAAACTATTTTGAAAATATTTTTAGAAAATATCACATGCACGTATAAGATCATATACTTGATAATATGCACTCGTATACATATAGACAATAATTTAGAAATTCATTTCGAAATCCTTCGTAAACGAAGCAGACAACAGACAATCAAACAACTCAAATAAATAAATCAGATATAATATTTACTTTTCAAAAATGTTTACTGAAACTAATATTTATTTTACAAAATATTTATTGAGAATAATATTAAAAAAAAAAAACTTAACGGGATCATAATCGGACAAAATGAGTCATACGGACTCGATAGTGTATAATAGCCACTTTAGGCACATATTAGCCACTAAGGCATATATATAACCACTAAGGCACATAGTATAGCCACTAAGGTAAAAATTAGTCATCTTGGCTGAATATAGCCACTTAGGCGAAATATAGAGCATTTGTATACCAAATGTTATGTTACTTCGTAGCTAGGTGTCTCATATCAGAAACATTTATGTATACAGAAAACATATATTAATATATTTTAAACAGACAAGCACATAGAATAGACAAATGGTTCACACACACACATATTATATATATATATATATATATATTTCAGAACAGAATACTTAGTACATAAAATATAATTATTTCAAAATAGAATATTTATATCAGAAAAATATATCAAATCCCAGACATAATATTTGTTATATAAAATATCTTAAAACAAAACAAAATATTTATTATAGTAAATATAATAAATTTTAAACATATTATTTATTTCATAAAAAATAATTATTTCCATAAGAGACTTTTCATAGCAGAGTTTTTACGTAAATCAGATTTTAGGATTTTTTATCCTTTATTTATTCCAGATTATACTCAATGGTCCAGACACAACAAAAACATATAAATTCAGAAGACATAGCCTATGTTTCTGAAGCTGCAATCGCACTCACCTAGATATTCATGTTGAATCGCCTAGTCACATACCACCAGTAGGCGGATGGTCTCATAGATTCAAACACGAAGCTGAAAACAAATATGACCAGACAAATGTCAATCTGTGGTACCAAATGCGTGATGTGCATATGCAGACTCAAAGCCCCAAAAACCTATTTCGATCGAATATCTAACACTATTGATCCAAAAATGTAACATCTTGTAAAATTTAAATTTGGTCCCTCAACTTTTATAGAATTACACTTTAGTCCCTAAACTCTTCAGATATTGTCAATCAGTCCTCTAAAAATTTATATTAACATATAAGACCTCAAAAAATAGAATTTTACATATTAGTCCTTTCGGTAAAAATTTACCAAAACAGTCCCTATAATGGATTTCTTAGTTGAATCCCAATGGAACATTCTGTGTTCCACTTAGCTGATCTAGAGTTACAAGTTTTAAGGGAACTTGATATAAATATTTCATGAAACTAGACATCTGTAGCTTTCTGTGAATATAAAGTACGAATCCTAGTTCAGTTGGTATAATTTAGGGTGAATTTTCAAAGTCATAGGAACAGTTGCCTTATTCCATTTACAAGACATATTAAACATCTCCTAATAATATGATCGTATTTCATTCATTTCAGAAGCAAATTGATCTTTGTAAATTTATTTAGAAACTAGAAGCATACATATTTATAAGGATAAAAGTCATGTTGCCTAATTCTACCTACACAAGGAGCAGTAAATTTATCAATTCAAACCACAAACTGAAACAGAGCAGATAGACCTTTCCCTAGTCTTTTATACATAACTTCGTTTACATAAATCCAAAAAAGGCAAAGTTTGTTGATTTGGAAACTATATTAAGATACCCCTATTTCTGAAAAGTATCAAAGTCTAATTCAATCTACAATAGCCTCAATATAATTTATAACAGAACGTAAAATTAAATGAAACTAGATGGAATAATAAGTCTGACCAGCCATAAATAAGCACGTATAACTTCACACACATATAGATTTAAGCTACATCCTTTTAATTAAAGTTAGAATATATGCTTGGCTACACCTTTTATGTTTTAGACATTTGCAAACGGAGTTCCTAAGGTTCCCAAAATCAGCATACATGCAGACTGTCCTTACTGAAAATCAGGGCATTTCTCATTATTTTAGCTATAAATATAAAATGAAACAAAAATGGATCAAACTGTTTCATAGAAATATATAAGACTTCCAAATCTACAACTTTTGTTCTTTGAGGTTTCTAAAATTTAATCTCTAAGAACTTCAAAAACAGGACCGAATCAGAGCCTTAAATTAGAGTTTTCAAGAATACAGGATTACCTTACCTAGTTCAAGCCTTTTTATTTTTTTTTTAGAGAAATTGTTGGTCAATTGAGTGGTGATTCTTCGGGAAGGAATTTTTTTTTTTTTACTCAAAGATTGGTTTTGTTGCTGTGCTTGGAGAAGAAGGAGTGTTTAGCAAGCTGGTCTTTGCATATATATAAAAGGAGAGCTAAGTCGGTTTTGGTCTACTGAAATATAATCATGTATATCATATATCTTTTATCTTAAGTTTGTTCTTATCTATAGAGATGCAAGGCAGAAATCGTATTTTATGGGAGACTTAATTCTTTTGATTAATGGCTAAGTATTAAGGTTCGGATGGACATTCGATTGTTTTGACACATAAACATTCAAGTTCCAAATTAAACCCTTTTTCTTGTTTCTTCTCATTTTAGTCCCTCTTTCATTCTTAGTCTGTGCATTTAATACAAAACTTTAAACTTTCCATTGTTATTTTATACGCATTAAGAATAAAATTTCAATTCTTATCGTAAGTTTGATATTATAATTGTGATCGACATTTATTGCAGCTACGCTATTGTACCTAATAATTATTTACTAACTAATTATATAAATACTTATCTTTGCATCTAAATTCCAATTAACACATGTAGAATATTTACATGCAATATATAGGTGTTTAAGTCCAAGTAAAATTGAGCGAGGCGTTACAATAGTAATCTCAATTCTCATGGCATATGTTCACATATTCACATTATCAACTTAAGAGATACATGTGCTCATTGAATTTCTCATCGGAATTCAAATCAAAACACATGTTAAGCTTAAAATGATTTGTCACATGAACTAATTGAAAAAAATGCCAAAACGGGCCGCTTAGAATTGAGCACATTTTAATTATAATATTTATCATTCTGAAGAAAAAAACTTAAATTATTTTCCATAATAAGAAAACCCTTTCATAGGAAGATTAGCTATAATATACTAGCATGAAATCCTGTCAATATTATTCACCACGAACAATCCTAAATTTTTAGAGGATATACCACCGTTGTAGCTGCCTAAAAATTCTAAACTTGCCTAATTTAAGATAATTATTAATTAAACCATGCATTAATATAAGAATCCACTCAAAAATTTTGTTTAGAAAAAAGAAAACAAAAGAAAAACTCGTCAAATATATCAACAATGTTGTTTTCTTCCTCACGAGGATCCCTTGTTTTCTTTCTTTCTCTGCTCATATTACTTCCTCCATGTTTTGGCACCCAAAAACCGACACTAACCTATCATGAAGGACCAATTTTGACCGGAAATATACAACTAGCACTTGTATGGTACGGTCGGTTTGGTCGGGTTCAAAAAAATACGGTTAGGACATTTATTGACTCGTTGAAATACAATGCGGGAGCCAATTTACAACCACAAGTGTCGTCCTGGTGGAAAATTGTTGAGCAATACCAAGAAGCTTCAGGAAAAGGCTATGACCATATCAATGTGAAAATGGTCAAACAATTAACGGATCGTAATTGTTCGTTGGGAAAACATATTACTAAAGACTTTGTTAAACCTCTTGTTGAAAAGGCAAGTGGTGGAAACTCTAATCTAGTGACGGCTATTTTCACAGCAAGGGATGTTAGTGTCCCAGGACTTTGCTTGCGAAAATGTTCATCGCATGATGTTCTTGGTATGTCACCTACTTCTGCTTTGGTACAATAATAAAGTGCTTATAATTTCATGAATCGTGAGAAAACAAATAGTACAATTTATCAATTTGACGAATTTAAAATTTATTATTGGCATATTAAATCTTTTCATTTAATCAGTATTTATATATATATATATATATATATATATATATATTTGATGTGTTAAGTTTTTATTGGTTGAGCGTCACACTCGATTTGGGAAAAAAATCCGTAATTATTTTTTACGTAATTACTAATTAAGCCCAAAATATCTAACAAAAACAAAATTATATAAATTTACCAACTATTTGATGTTCTTTCCATATTAAATAATTGTCTGTGCTCTTAGAATTCAAAACCAGAATTATAGGCCATAATCCACGATAGTTTTAGAGTGTTCATATTTTTAGACTTTCATTTAGTATTTGTAGTTCTCGTGGTCTTAAAATTGTGGTATTGGTCTAAACGACTTATCCATTTAACATAAAAAAAAATTTGAGAAACAACATTACAAAAAATAAAAATCGGGTTAAAATTTCTCATTTGCTAGCAAAATAACACAAACAGAAAAAACAAAAAAGATATTGACTAGTATCGGTTGTTTTGACATTTCGCAGATAAGCAACTATACATTTTGGTGGCCAACCCTGAAACAGAATGTCCTGGAGCTTGTGCATGGCCTTTCCACAGAGCAGACCAAGGACCATTGGCTGTAACATTGAACCCACCAAATGGCAATGTGGGTGCTGATGCCATGGTCATTTCATTTGCACAGGCACTGGTTGAAACTGTGACGAATCCATTCAACACTGGATTCTTTCAAGATGGCAACAACGGAACAGTGGAGGCTGGATGTGCATGCCGCGGCATTTTCGGGAGTGGAGCATTTGAAGGATACACTGGAAAAGTACGGATCGACCCAGCTACTGGTGGTGGCTTCAATGCTCATGGATCAAGGGATAGAAGATTCTTGGTCCCTTCTATATGGAATTCCAAAACAAAGTCTTGTTGGACTATAATGTAGTGGAAAGTGCATTTTGTACAATATTAAGTAGAATATGAAGCCCAATTAATCTTCTTGAAATTATCCCTTACATAAAAATGAAACGCAATTGTCTTCTTGGTTGTAACTCAAAATTTATCGCTATTGGAACTTCATATATTCATTTGATATGTTTCATTTAATATGTTTTGATGATCACAATTGAAAATTACATATTTGATATAAGTTAAAGATGGTTGATTGGACTTAAATGATTCATTGGTTCATCTATAGATGAATTTGTGTAATTCATTATATTATAGATGAATTTGATGATCATTAGTTCATCTATAGGTGTCTAGTTGTTTACTTAATTTTAATGACCATGTAATAAGTAAGAAATTGTCCAGGATCTCCTAACACTTGTAAAGTTGGAAAACTTGTAACGGTTTTTAAGCATCCGTGAAACTTGAGGAGTAAGAGGGAGTTTGTCCATTTGAAGCAAGTGGATGTGCAATTTCAAAGAAGAAATAGTAAAGAGAAACTCTCAACTTGATACTTGGATAGTGGATGTAAGTTTGGTTAAGTCGAACCATTAGCAATTATTAGGCTTGATTTCTTTTTTCCTTAAATTTTTATATTATCTTGTTTTTAATTTACATTGCTATATTCTTTATTATTTTTGGTCAAAAAAATGTTGTAAATCAATTTAATTTTCTAAAAACTAATTTATACCTCTTGATTTGCTATTTGTGTCAACACATATAAGTGCACAATGTTGTATGTCCCAATTTTTTTGATGTTTTACAAAATTACTTTTTCTTAATCATAATCTAATACTGGGGCATTTATATATTTACGTCAAAAAGTTTCAAAAATTATATATTTTTTTTTCATCCATATAGGCTGAAATTTTTATTTTTCATCATCTAAGGACAAAAACAATTAAGATTGTTCCATTTGATTCAGTCATTTTTATTCTCTTTTATGCATAAAAAGTCAACTTCGTAAAAATAACATGTGCATAAAATTATTTATAAAAATATCAGGAAGTAGGAGAGTATTTGCAGAAATACCCATGAGAAAATGAAAAATTCTCGTGAGAAATCATGTTCTCCCGAGAAATGGAAAAAATATTGTGAGAAAAAAGATTTTTGTAACTTTTATGCATATGGAGGACAAGTGGTGGGCAGATGGTGTACACAACAAAAAATGAAAACTTTTAAAATAAAAACTAAAAAACAATTTATTTTTTAAAATGTGCTTACAAAGATTAGTTTTAATAAATAATTTTTTTTATCAATTTATTCTAGAAAGTTTATAGGGAAGTACACAAGGTGTACAAGGACAAGAGAAATTATAAATTGATTTAGTGGATTAATTTAGTTTCCTTCAACTTTTAGTTAATGAAGTGTACATAGGAGTACAACAAATTTATAAATAATGGACAAACAAACTTCAAACGTATTTAGTGGATTATTTCAGTTTCATTCAACTCATTTTTTAAAGAAGTATTCACAGGTGTACATAAGAGTAGGCCATGTATACAAATCATAGACAAAATTTGGTTTCATTCAACTTCAAATAATTAAACATAAACTCAATCAAGATAATGGTGTAAAAATAGTGGACAATATTCAAAACTTGATTTTTGTTTAAATAATTAAATGATAGCTTTGATTTAAACGAAGTTGATTGAACCTCAGATACTTATTGGCAATTCACCCTAAAAACCTCAAATACGACTCTCCAGAAACTCACCGTTTTGACTGGAGATGCATCAAAACTCACCGTTTTGGGTGAGAAATGTGGTAGATTGACATTAGAGCAGCCACAATAGGAGTATAAACGCTCGTTGATTAGCCCCATGTCAGTAGCCACTTCCATTGTGAAGTGGTTGCTGCCTTCATACGGAAGGCATGGATGGGATCCACCTCATAGACATGACATGTGGTCTTTTTTTTTTTGTCTTTGTCATTTTTTTTAATGCTTCCTTTCTCTTTTTCCCCCTCTTTTATTCATTTATACATATATACTCATTTCAGTCCACTTCATAATTTTTTACACACAATTTTACTTTCAATTTCTCTTATCAATCTTAATTACATTTCTCCATCTTATTTTCTCTAAAAAAACTATAATTCTTAAATTTAATCATCTGAATTAATTAAGATTATAATTCTTAAAATTGCAATCTAATTTAAATAAATGTATAAAAATAAGTTTAATATATTTATTTATTGTGATTGTACAATATTAATAGATTAATTGAGGAGACAGATGGCTGCGAATTCCATGTTTGAGTATAAAGACGAGTATAACTATTGTGGATGAGAGTTTAATGAAGAGAGTTTAATGGATGCTGATGTACCCATTTTGGGTATAACCATTGGAGTTGCCCTTATGTAACGTCGCAAAGATCCATATCATCATTTTGATTTAAAAAAAAACCATCACTCTCTTCGTCCAAATACCAAAGTGCCCTCACCCTTTCGATTCACTCTCTCTACTCTACACTGCGCTCTCTCTCCCACCACCGCCACCGACACCGACACTTCTCGTTCTTTCTCCACCGTGTTATCTTTCTTGCTAGCCCTGTTTCTTCCTCAACATCATCGCACAACTTGAAGATGATTTGACCAAGTTTCCCAACCTCTCCACTGTGTTCTCTCTCACACCACCACACCACCATCTCCATGTTTAGATTCATCTTTCCCTCAATTCACCCACACACTCTCTTTATATCTATGTCTTTCTCTCTATTTCAAATGTAGGATCAAATTATGTAAATTGGATTCACTTGTGTAAGCGATTTCATGTGGCTTAGGGTAGACATGGCCAAACCAACCCGAAACTAGCGAACCAGACATGTCAAGCCCATTGAAAATCAGACCTGGACCGAAACTGTGAACCAGATTGTAAAAATCGGTAGTTCGCGAGCTGTTTCGGTTCAGTGGTACCAAAACCCGTGGAACCACTGGTTCTGAAACGTGCTTAACCGGTGGTTCCAATAGTCAAAACCGACGGTTCTGGACCACTGGTTCCAACGGTCAAAACCGACGATTTTGACCGTTGGAATCAAGTGCAAGATCTCTTTACTTTTTTTCTTTCATTTTTTTCTTCTATAAATACCTCAACATTCTCCACAAATCTCCACACCAATTCTCTCTCAATCTCTTCTACTATCTCTCAATTTCTCAACATTTTTACCTCTCAAATTGCTATTATTTATTGATAATTTCATATTTCTCTCAATTATTTTCTAGATTTTGTTTTAACCAAATACAAAAATATTCATTTTGTGAAATTTTTGCTTCAAATTTATTTTTTTAGGATACCTAGGTAATCTAATATAATTAAGTTAAAGCCCTTCTTTTTTTTTCACTTGTATAAATTAACTTGTATTTAATTTTACTTGTATTAATTCGCTTGCATTTGTATTAATCCAATTGTACTTGTATTGTATCATTTCACTTGTATTAATTCACTTGAATATTAATTCCATTATACTTGGATCAATTCATTTACACTTGTATTAATTCACTTGTATATTAATTCAATTGTACTTGGATCAATTCACTTACACTTGTATTAATTCACTTATATATTAATTCAATTGTACTTGTATTAATTCACTTCTAATTATTGTTGTAATTCTAAAAAAATTGTACACCAAATGCATCTTTATTTTTACATTGGTAAAAATTATCTCTATATTAAAAAGAAATGTAATTAATATCAAGAAAATAATATCTTTATCAAAGCGGAAAAAAGAACGCAAGCAAGAATGAGATGAAAATTAATTCAATTGTAAAAATAAAATGGCCAACCCGGACCGGAACCAGCTGTTTAACCGGTCAAACCATGAACCGGACAGGAACTGTCCCAAACCGGAGAGCCATAGGCCAATTCAGGTTCAAGCTTATCTTGAACTGGAACCGCCGGTTCGTGAACCGTTGTCATCCCTACATCTACTCTCTTTTATCGGTTTGTAGTATAGCTCGGTATCATGATGTGTCTTAGTCATCTCAAATATATCATTATTCTCAAACACAATAACAATTGGCATTGTCTATAGACTATGTATGTATGTATGTATGTACACACACACACGATATATTTATATAATAGCCTTTCAAAAATCATTTCGCCAACAAAGCAACAATATGCACAGAGGCGTATAAAAGCAAGTTTCCAATTCCAGAGTCAAAACATATATCCAAATATATGGGACCAAAGCAAACATGTGAATATGACACTAATAGTAGGGGATGTGGACTTTGCCACTAATCAATATCAAATCATGTGTTGGATCAGAACACATGGCTATCGGCATCTCTAGTAGCTGAGATTTCTCAAAGCATTGGTACACCAAAGGTCACGTTTTACCCCCGTAACATAGGAGTCTCATAACAGAAAACCAAAACATACTAATATATAGTATGAAAGCAAAACATGCGAAGCAGCATCAAAATCAGAGAAGTGACATATATAACACATATATATCAGTTTCAAAACAGAGTACTGATTATTAACACATAATCAGTTTATTATTTGTTAATCCTCATATTAGTCCAATTTCAATTATGTTCAGCACAAAACAATAGAAGTTTCGTGTAATAACTCGATTTTTTCAACCATTATTCCGGTAATTTTTTCGTGGAATTTTTTTTCGAATTAATTATTTTTGAAGGATTAATTTTAGTTTGAAATATCATTAAATAAATTAATGATATTTTGGAGTGTTAAATTTTTGTTGGTGTTAATAGAATTTTTGAAGTGCATTGAGGAGTTAAATTGAGTGAAGAATTGGTTGGAATTAGAAAAGGAAAGAAAATTGGAAGAAAATAAATCAGAAGAGCGAACTACAGGTCGTCTGCATGTTTGGTCCAAACGGCATGTCATTTGTGTCTATGCACGTTGTCGTCCGTGTGCATTAAACGACGTGTCGTTGGTGTGCTTGTCAGACGACGAGTCGTTTCGAGGCTCGGTCGTCCGCATGACGGGGCTGTGACGCCATTTTGTTCAGTTGCAAACGGCGTCGTTTTGCCTAAATGAACCCAGATTTCTACACCTCTTTTCTTCTCTTCGTGTTCCATTTTCAACACAGAACACACTCCATCTCTTCTAACTCTCTCTCTCTCGATTCGACCCTCTCTCCCATCTCTCTCTTCCTCTTTGATCTTGCTCGCAACTCGAAGTAATCTCTCTCTCTCTCCTCTTTTATTTTGTTATTTTCTTGCATATTAAAGTGGGTTTGGCCGGAGCTAGGGTTTGATATTTGAGGCATGTTTGGGTGGATTTTGGATCGGTTTTGATGGGGTTGAGTTGTAGAACATGAATGTAGGTTGAAAATGGAAGATTGGATGGTTTATTGTATATGGGTATTTTGGTCCGAATTTGAGGGTGGCAGTTTTGGATGTTTGGCTCAGTTTTTGGATGAACTGATGTTAGATTTGGACTCTTTAGATGATTTTGAGTTGAATGGTATGGTTGAAAATATTTGGTTATGCTTAGTTCGGGATTAGGGACCATGTGGTGTAGTTTTATAACGAAATGACCAAAATTAAAATTTTGCATAATTCTGAGTATATTGAGGACCAAATCTGATACTCGGTATTTTAGGGATTGATTTGTAATTTCTGAGAGTTAGGGAATTAATTTGAGGATTCTGACTTCTTGAATGACTGTTTATTAATTTGAGAATATATTAGGATTGATTTATAATTTTTCAAAATTTTGGGGACCAAATCGTAATTTGCCATATCCCAGGGATTAAATGGTAATTTTACAAAAGTTGGGGGATTTGACTGAAATTTTGCGTAGATTCCGATTTTCGAGGTTTCAGAGTTAAATCTTCTATCGAAATATAATTTTTGTCTTAGGTCGAGTGTCTGCATTTTTATATCATGCATTTTGGGTACCGCCACAGTACAAGTATCACATTTTTTATTCTGTTTGATATTATTCCAGCTCCGTGTTCTACTCAGTTTGGTCAGCCAGCCACTGGTGGTCCGTGACTGGGTCGCTCAGCTTGGATTTTCAAGTGAGTGAAATGTCATTTTCAGACACATAGATTATGTCTTCTAAATTATATTGTTTTTGATGTGTCTGGATATTGACATGTAATATGGAATTAATAAAGGATAGGAAATCCTAACATTTGAATTACGTGAAAATATTTGCTGTGAAATCCTGTTGGATATTTTCTGATGTTTTAAAATTTCACTATCGATGATTGATTGCGACTCAATCCAACAATGCCAATATACGAGGTTGATTCTGGCTCAATACCTCCAAGACCTTATAATGTTGTTTTCTATAGGTTCACAACAAACCTCTAAACTGTTGTTTTCTATAGGCTCACAACAACC
>CAODLS010199671.1:0-12501 GCA_948243855.1 Flueggea neowawraea | reverse complement strand
TCATGGAACCCCCTCTATATAGGAAACTATAATTTATCACACAATTTTGAAAGTGTATTTGGTTATTTTGAAACATCACAACTAGGATAATTCTAAACCGCTAATGTACATTCAAATCATGGGTATTTTCGTAAATTTCATCCATATTCATATGACCCCATTACTTTCACTTCCCTCTATATATATGGAGTGGACTTTATTATTTTTTACACACCAACACCATCCTCTCTACACACAAAACCTTTCTTCTCTAAAAAGATCACAAGCCAAGAAAAAAAATTAGAGATGAACAATATGGACCATCAAAGCAAGCAAAAAAACCTAAAAACTCTCACCCAATTTACAAAATCTCTATTCCTAAAAAAAATAACACAATTGCTACTTTCTGTGTCTTTGTTTTCTTTATTATTGACCAACTTCTCTAGGTTCTCTTTCCTATATTCCTTCAACTCCAAGTTCTCAACATTTCCTATCCAACTACTCACACACACCTTGGACAAGAAATACACCTTCCTACTTTGCAATGGAACTCTTGTTTTTGTCGCGAAATTTTCGGGTTTGATCAGCTCTTCAAGGAAGTCTAATCAAAGCAATAATCTTAGTACTCTTGAGTTTTACAAATACTATGATGTTGATGATTATGACACAATAGTATTGGAGTCAAGAGTGACATTGTTGGAGAAAGAAGTTGTTGTGGACAATAATGCTCAAGAAGAAGTTGATGCTGAGGAAGGAAGACAAGATAATGAGTTATATGCAATAACACAAGAAGATCGAGAAGTACAAGGAGAAGAGCTCTTCATTCAAGAAAATCATGAAGAACAAGAAGAAGAAGTAGAACTTGTTGAGCAAGATTTTGAGCAAGGGGAGGTGATAGAATTGGATGATCATGAAGGGAGTCATATTCAAGAAGATGACGAAGATGATGGCGAGGACGAAGACAATGAAGGAAATGGAGTGTTGAGTACAGAAGAGTTGAACAAAAAGTTCGATGAGTTCATCAAGAAGATGAAAGAAGAGTTAAGGATTGAAGCTCAACAACAATATCTGGTCATGGTGAATTAAATTGACTCAACTCCAATGAATCCATCAATCCATGCTTGTAAATTAGAGTGTTAGAAAATATAGTTTGTCTTTTTCTTTTTTTCAATTTCTTTGTCGGCAAATATATCCAAAATTAGATCAATTATATAGTTTTTTTTTTCTTAAATTTACTATGATTCTTACTTTTTAGTAATGAAAGCAATGTTTTATGTTTAATGCTAGCTGGATCTACCTTTGCATGTATTAATTAAGTGTTTTATATTGTAGTATAGTAGGGACGAGTAAATATTGACACTTTGTTTTGTTATTAGAATAATTTTACAAACAGTTTGGTTCAGTTGTACGAATTGAAAGCAATATGATAGTAGTATGATTTTCTGTCATCATCATCAAAAATTTTCCCTAGCCATGCCAAAATTGCGATAGAGAAATAATATTTTTTTCCTTCTAAATTCTTAATGCAACAGGAGACAAAAAAAACAAATGAAGATTGTTGCTAATATAGTGAATGAAACCGTCACAATCAACTACTATAGTCTAGTAATACTGAAGTCATCTCCATCAAAAAATTGAGGATTCAATTTTTGGTAAAATTTAAGAATAAAATAAACAATAAGTAATTAAACAGATTAATATGATATTGTGACAATCAATTGATTAGTGTTGTGATTATGTTGGACATAGAGGGCCTATTTATGTGACCATAATGATACTTATGTCTGGCTTGAATGCTAATTAAGAACACCTTTTAAATTTATCAATTGATTTTGTCCATCATTTTAAGCAATCAGTGTTGCTAAAGGTTAAATTAAACTATATAATATATCTGATGATGCCTTTGAGTTGGGAGCTTCATTAATTTTGTAATAATTATAAAATTATTGAATTAATTAAGGTCGATTACTTATCAACTTTTCCTTTCGGTAATATATAATTTTCATGAATATTTAATTAACATAGTAGGAAAATTTAATTAATTAAGGATGTTGCATAAAAATTCAAACTCCTTGGTGATTTAAAGGGTCATCTCTTTTTTACGTCCAAAAACAATTTGAAAAAAAAAAGACACCTAAAGGATTCAATAATTAATTAGTCATTCTCACCCAAAATCACATATTAAATTTCGTAATAGAGATGACTTCAATATTATTAAATTATAAATTTAAAAATTGACATGTATATTATACAAGTGTTAATTATACTTACAAGTAATATTAATTAGGTGGGTTTTAGGTTAAGACTGATAACCACATAAACTCTTAATTTGATTTTATAGCCGTTTATTATAAATTTTGCTTGAAATAAAATCCAAAATTAGTCAAATAAGATTTCAATCAAAGAAAATAGAATGAACTTAGGTGAAGTGGTAGTAGGTATTATAAATTATTCTCATATATATCCACTGAACACTAAATGTTACGACTTTCCACGTGCTTCTAGTTCTTGAAGCCAAGTAACCCTTTAAATATCAAAAGACTATATACTCCCACATTTACATTTTGTGGGTCATAGAAAATGAAAATATAAGCAAGATGTGACATACATTAATTTTTTTTTGAAGTTATGTGACATACATTAGTTAACTCCCATAAATAAAAAAAAGAAACCGGATTAATTAAATTTAAATTAGTTTTATTTTATTTAATTTTTTGCTAAGATATTTCATTCTGATTTCCACCTCTCTTTTTCTATATGTAATTTTATTTGCTCTTATGGAAAATCGAATTCAATGATCTCCCACTATTGAAGTTGATTCCAATACTAATAAACAACAAGTCCATTTGTTTCCACCTCTTATAAAGATAGGCTTTTGCCATAAAATTTGGCAACTAATTGAATTTGATATGTCATGAGAGTTTACTTTAGTGCAATATTTTTTTCTCTTTATTAGGAAGTACTCAGAATTACACCCGTTTTGCAATTAGTTTTTGCTCGATTAATTCTCTTTCTCTCTAGTTTAAGGAGAGAGAAAATGTTTTGGATACTTCGACTAAGTTTAGTTGAGAAAATAGTTTCCTGTTTTTTGTTTTGTTTTGGTTTTCTAAAATACAATAGAAAAAAAAAAGAAAAATCTAGTTTTTCATGAATTTTTTTTTCATTTTTCGATTTATGTTTTCTAGTTTTCTAAAAAACAATGAAAAAATTTCTTAATTATACAGGCCTTTAAGTATGATAGAGATATATCCAGTCGAGTAAGCCACTGCAAATTTCACGTTAAGAACATGAATTAGGCCTATATATTTTCCAATAAGTTCGACTGTTCAATATTTTACATTTCGACTTCAGTTTGATTAAACGGGATAATGTCTAATAAAAGGATACCAACATTATGAGTCGAACTTTAAAATGCTTCAACATAGCTATTATTAGTTTGTCAATTACAGCAACAAAACATTATAAAATTTGTTTCCAACCATATTTTTCATACATTTACCTTGTACAACAACACCCGACAACATCCATGAATTATTTACACTCATATGGTTATGAACTCTAGGGCTTTCATTTTCACTCCTCTAGGTGGATTCTCATCGCCCAGTAAATTATATGATGAATCAACCTTCTTTCTCTGATTGATCAAATTTTATATCAAATGGATTTATATTTATCCTCTTCCAAAGTGAATTGAAGATGTTTGAATTGTGCATTTGGTGAATGAATCTAGAAGGACCCATAATATTGATCCACATTTTCTGTGGACTAACAGGAGAATGTGACATCGCATAATTATATAAATGACCGACCAACCTCTATCTATCTTTTAGTGGAAGTATAATTGAGTGAGCACCTAATCAATAAGAGAGCCTCTAAACTTATAGCATTGCCATATTAGAATCATTTTGTTATCAATCAACTTGTAACTTAATGATACTAAAGTCAATTTAATTATTAAAAAGTGCAAGTTTTGTTTTGAGACAAGCAAATAAAACGATTTATTAAAAAAATAATTTCCATTGAATTGTTGGAGATTTTTTTTTGATAAGTCATTTTTTTCTCCTATCGAAAATTGAACTCTCGATCCCTTAATTCTGGAAATGACTCGAACACCAACATACTATAAATCCATGGATTGCTGTTCAAAAATCAATTATGGTATAAGTTAAAATAATAATTTTTCTGCCTATTTTTCATCAAATATTTAGAAAAACTATAATTCAAATTGGAGCCTTATAAAAAAATCTTGTGAGCAGAAAAAAACTCACATTTCGAATTTAAAAATTTCTCCCTACTCATTTATTCTAAACTTAATGCTTTAATTCCATGATTTTTATGCTAAAAAGAAAACTAGAATATTGCGCATGTATGACGATATTCAATTATAATTAGCTGATTATGGTTGACGGCACAAAAGAGCAAGGACAAAAATTGTGCAAAATATGAACTATAAAAGAATGCATCTGACTTATATATCATCAAAATTTAAGTTTATGAATAAGAAAATTTCTTTCCCCGCAGAAATCAGAGGGGAAAAGAAGAAGAAGAAGAAAGAAAAAAAATAATAAAGAAAACATCACTGTAATATACAATTTTTTTTATGTTAAAAGAGAAGTCGGAAGTTATCGGTATTGGTTATATTTTTGCTGGACATGACCACGCAGACATATAATCTCCGCAAGTGAAATTTCGTTTACTGGACTGTCATATCCAATATTTATTGCAAGTTTAGGATGACATCTTAATTGCACGGTACAAACAGTCATCCTCAAACAGAGACATTAACAAATTAACACCCTCCAAACAAGGTCTTTAATTAGGACCTCCAGTTTATGTGTCGGCCACTAATCCCCTTACATGAATGTAATTCATTAATTGCATATACACTAATTTCTAACCCTAATTAATTATATCATGCATTTTAAAATTGACTGAAAACGAACTGCAGGCAAAGCATTTCTATTCAATGAAATTGTGAATTATTGCAACTATAGCTAGTGATTTCTTGCTAGTTTCAATTAGATCACTCCATTCATACAAATTATTATTCTACAACATAAATTTAACGCTGATTTTAATGGTTAAATCTTGTTAGATTCATTACGGGTGTAAATGAGTGAGTCGAATTCGGTAAAAACTCGTTCATATATTTGTTTTGACTAATAAGTTATTTAGCTGAACTTAAACATGATATTAAAACTTGACTTGTAAATGAGTCAAGTTTAAACTATAAAAGGCTAGTTTAAGTTCAATGCGTGTGCATTATCAATCTTGAGAGCATAAGGCTCGATCCTTGTAACAAGAGAAACAACGAAAAACCTCTGCTCATTAGTTCGTAGACAAGCTCTATATGAGCTCGAAAGAAGTTCAAATGTAAAACTTGATCATAATTTAAATTTAATTCAACATATATATTTACTATTTTAATATTAATTAACATGTAGTTCATATAGAAAATTTCGCAAATCTATCAGTGTCTTAATTACTATTATATATCATTTATTTAGATAAATTTATAGTTGAACTCATGACAAAACTTGCTTCAATTATATCGTAGTTTATCTCAATCAAATTATTATTCCATAGCATGAAATCTATATTCAAATAAAGATTCTTAACTAAAATTGATTTAACTAATTTATTTTGTTTACTACTGTAATAGGGGGAGAATAGTTATTGATGTTTAATGAAACTAATTAATTCCAAATCTTACGTAAGATCTTATTCGAATTTTCACCAATTGACTAGGAAATATCTTTTACCTAGTGAAACATTGTATTTGTTTGGCCAGGGATTAAAATCTTTCTTAAGGCCGGTGATCAATAATAATTATCTTTCTCAATATGTTGATTTGTCTTTGGTAGACATCATCCTCCCACTGTTAGTCCTCATTTGAAGTCATAGTTTGGTCACTTTTAGGTTAATAGTGTTATTAATATAGTAAAAAGTCTACACTTTGATATACGTACGTAGAAAAGCAATGCATTTGAAATACATCCTAATGATCCTAATTAACTTACGTATCTTTATTTAGTAAAGGAAAAGAGAGAGGTTATCTCACGTTACATGACTCCTCTTACTAACAAATGCAACGATACTCTAATCATGGATTGGATCCCCATAGTGTTTGGTTTAGACATGAGAATTAGGCCGAGTTGATTTCGATACTACTTATCAAAGGACTATTTAATATCCTCTCCTAAAAATCAATAATTTATAATGATGAAGTGTACAATGTTTACGTCTATAAGTTCAAGATTCACACCTCAATTATTTGATGCAGAAATAGTTTGTTACAATTACACATTATATATATAACTATTATAGATTTATACAGAGACGGAGGGAGGGGTCACAGGTTCCCGTGACCTCGGGTACCGATGAGGTCCTTTTATATAGTTTTTTTATATAAGATGATGTCCTACATATAAAATTTTAATATAATAACTTTTAAGCCTTTGAACTTAAAAAAGAAACCCTTAATTTGATAATCGTTCATCCGTATACCACGAAAATCACTGTCAATTTTCATTGCTCCATTCAATGGTGCCCTAGGTGAAATTAATCATACTTTCGTCACTGAATTTATAGCTATATTAAAATCATTTTTGATATTACCAAAATCCCTTTCAATATTTAATTTTTATCATCTATCAAATTCTACATAGCATACTCCTGATCCTGTCATTTAAGTCGGAGGTCCTTTTATATAGTTTTGTTTTTATATAAGATGAGATCCTATATATAAAATTTTAATATAATAATTTTTAAGTCGTTAAATTTAAAAAATAAAACAATTAAACCCTTAATTGATAATCGTTCATTCGTATATCAAGAAAATTATTGTCAATTTTTATTACTTCAATCAACAGTGTCTTACGTGAAATTAATCTTGTCTTTATTACTAAATTTATAGCTATATTAAAATCATTTCTGATAGTACCAAAATCCCTTTCACTATTGAAAAGGGTGCAAAACGTAATTTTCATCATCTATCAAATTCTATATAGCTATACTCCTGATCCTGTCATTTAAGTCGTGACTTGAAATCTTCACACTATTATGGTTGCAGCAAGACGACGTACAGAAACAACTGTCCTCATGTCTCAAAAGGCATGCATAGAAATTGTTTTGTGTTAAGATCCATACGATCTTTTCCACTTGTGTGATTGTAGACTGAAGAGCTATCACTTTCACCTCAGTCAAGTTGGATTCACATGATCATCACAAATGATGTGAATCAGGTTCCTTCTTCTTGGGTACTCTTTCTTTTGTGTAATCAACTTCAAATTGATTGAACTTTGATTCACTAATCTGAGTGAACCCTAGAATGACTCGTATATCCATTTTGTTTGGGACTATTTTTTTTTTCCTTATAATTAAGAGATACTCAGAATTTAACACTTGGTTGAAGGGTTCGCCGTTCGCGCCTGTTCAACTAATATATATTGATTTCAAGAAAAATGAGAATTGGTCCAAAAAAAATTGTACCTAAAAAACTCAAACTTATGACCTTGTATAAATCAGATGATATGAATCTGATTTTGTTGTCAATCTAATTAAATCTATATTAAAAAATATGTAAATTGTTTTAAAGAAGTTTTATACTCTAAATAACACCAGTTAATAGATTTTTTTAAATAAATCATAGGCCTCAAAAAGAGAGGAGACTCATCACCAGTTACATAAGGTACTTATCAATTGAATCATCCTAATTGGCCTTGGAGTTTGTCATATTGCATAAGCTAAATGATGTGAATCTAAGTTCCACTCTTCTTGGGCCCGCCTTCTATTGTGAAATCAATTTCAAATTGAATGAAAATGTTTGATTGACTCTATATCATTGAAGTTGAGTGAACCCTAGATTTACCAGTGTATCCATTTTGTGTGGCGGGACAGATTAAATAGTAATAACACTCCGACACAACGCCTACGTATAATGGTCAATTTAAATCAATTTTTTCACAAGTGAAGATTATTCACTTATAAATCTATATGTAATGAGAAAAGACATAAGTGTACATCATGTAAAGGCTAAATATTGTCCACATGTGAAGGATTGAATTGTAAACTCACATAGAAACAGGTTGCAAGAGATGCAAATGGGATCCCGTCTTTCTATATAGGTATAGAAAAACACATACACATCTCTATTTGCTCGGCATGACACTTTAACAAACACTCAGAAGAAACAAAATTTGCACAGTTCGGTAACAAGAACATATCATTTAACTTCATGTGGTGTGTACTTGTGGTGTACGGGTGATAGATGAAGCCATGAAGATTTGAGACTACAAAAAATCTTCGAAAAAAATGCATTTTTTAACTGGTTTTGAAGCAATCATTTAAGGATGTAAACCTTATCTAGCTAGAAAATCCAATGAAGATAATAGCTACTTGGATTCCAAAGAATCAAATTATGCAATGTGTATTCAATTATATGAAGTGGGGTATGTATATACAATTGTATGGAAGAAACTATAAGAGAATAAAACAGTTTGTCTAAGAGATTATATAATACGAATGAGCATCATATAGTTGTTATATTCATTGCATGTGGATTAAAATGATTAATATGTTGTTTGTGATTGAGAAATATTCATCCATAAGTATAGTTAATTGCAGATTAATAAATTTGGTAGATTGTATATATAATGAAAACGCAGAAAGAGGATAAATTTTATTCAGAATTACAACAAGTTTAAATAATAAATATGCAAAATATAATTAAACAAACAAAACCTGATTCAACAATTAATTCTGGTTGTGAATAGTTAAATCTAAATGGTGAAAATACATACAATTTGACATTGTTGTTCAATAGGGGAAAAAGTTTGAACAAAAAATCCTAAAGTGTATTTTTTAAAAAATATTAAAATTGTGTTTTGGCCATAAAAAAATTAAGTTCTGAAAAACTATAAATTTATTTATTTTTCAAAAAACTTATAGGTCATAAAATTTTATTGCAAGCCATTAATCAATTGTACAATTACAAAAAGAAAAGGGATAAGATTTCAAACAAAAAGACCTAACATTAAACAAGCAAGTGAACAATCCAATTTGCGAAATTCTTAATAAACTGAACTTAAACATTATTTGGAATTATTAAGAGAATCAAGTTTACATTCATCAAGAATTAAACCAAGGTCATTATTCAGAACATCATTATTAGCGTGAAATACAAATTTAAGTGTTTTTTAAAATAATAATTTTAATCTTTAGTGACACAGTTTTTTTATTTATTTTGATAAGTCGAGTGACATAAGTTAATTCTGTAAGTTTTACAAAATAATGGGGAAAAAAAGAAAAAAAAAACCCGTCATTTTCACGTATTACGTTATAAATTGTGTAAGTTCAATAATTTTTTTTTTGTTTTTTCCAAAGTAATTTCAATCATTATTTAGGCATATGGAAAGGAAACATTCTAATCCAGAACCATATGTAGTAACCACCAAATGAGGGATTCAATTAAGTCCTCCTATTTTGCATGTAGTCGTTAGTCATTGCAATATGAAATTAATTCCATATATATTTGCCAACTCTTCTAAGCAATTTTGAGATAACCACAAAATGGAATTCAAGTAATATATGATATTCACTTATACAAAAATGTTTCTAGTTGGTTCATTGTCTCCGTCATAATTAATAAATAAATTAGTGAAATAAATTTCAAGCTTAAAAATACTAGGAAGTAATCGGTTCTCTAACTAGCTACATCAATCCAACTCAATGATGTGATTTCTTGGACACCATAAAGGCATGGAAATGCTTATCCAGAAAAAAAAAAGGATGGAAATAACTCAAAAAAACTAATTGTGTTATTTTACTATGCATTTCTTAATCTATTAGTTTCAGTTATCTATTTATACTGAGTTTTTATATTGCCTTCCTCTTAGGATAATTTCTCCAATGTTTGTCAATTTAAAATTGGTCTAAAATCATTAAGTGAGACTGATGTTTGCCCACTATTGCTAAGATATGTCCATGGTTCAAGGTTACAAGTATAAGAACTCTGATACTATAATTGTCATAATCCAATTTTAAATAACAGCTAAATTGATCTATTATCTTCAATTGTCTTTTTATGACGTGTTGTTGTACTCATGATTTTTAATGTGAATGCTTATTTACTCCAACTCGACAATTAAGGTTTATATTCAACTATTAACCATTAATAAAATCCGATTTATTTTAGACACCGTAAATTATGAATTTATTAAAAAATAATTTACATATTGTATGTTGTTGTATATATAAGACATGCATTTTTTTTTAACATCAAACTTATTCAATTCCCAAACAAGTGTGAATTATCGTCATCGTAATATATTGTTTACGGGGAAGTATATGGCAGAAGAAATTGAAACCATATGGGTTGGATTTGTACGCCGATGGCAGCAATGGGCCAAATCGATACATTGGGCTATCTTTAATTCACCGAAAAACTGAAATGGTTCAGGCCCATCTACCGCTATTTATTAAAATGAACAAGATGGTGTTTTATATTTTCATTTTGGGAAAGATTTATCCAATATTATTCATTTTCAACAATTCATCACATGTTTTTTCTTTATTTAAAAAATTTTGCTTTGTAAATACTCTGTATATGTTTCTAAAAAAAAAATTTGGAAAATTTTATTTTTGAATACTGTAGGAATATGTATATATCCGGTGGATATGTCTAATTTTTTTAAAATATTTTGTTGGACGCCTTTATTTTGGTGGAAATTTTGTGTTAGCAATATTTGTGTAATTATTTCAATTATGGAAATATTGTGTAAAAATGTCTTTTCTTTTGTAAATTTTCTTTTCTTTTAATATCTTTATTCTAGATAAAAAAATATTTTTTATAATAGTGATTTTATAATTGATTGGTATTCTTTTCCTTATGTAAAAATAAGTTTTAGAAATATATTATATTGTAAAAAAAAAAGAGAGAGATCATTATATCTTTTAAGGGTAATACCACAAGAGTGCATTTGCAATCAAACTTCCAATAAGATGATATGACAATTAATTTTTAAATTTAGGAAAAATAATTTTGAAGTCCTTGAGATTTGCCTTAATTAGCCGGTCAATTTTTGTATTTTTTTGCGAAAGTAAGTTGTGCTTTATGCAGGTTTTTGACTAACGGAGTTGATGAAAGTATAAATACATAAATACCCTCCCTTAAATTCCAAAAGCACAACCATTTAACACATTTTTTTTTCTCTCTGTCAATCTCTCGTTCTCTCTCTCTCACCTCTATGTTCCTTATGCCTCTCTCTTCCTCACCCTTACCCACCGCCACTCCTCGCTCTCACTCAATCGTCTCATCTCTCTCTCTCTCTCTCTCTCTCTCTTACACACACACACACACAAACACACGCACAAAAGTTTCGATCGAGGCCCGTTTTGAGTCTGGGTTTTCCCCTGGTCACGTCGTCCAATCTCTCACTCTTCAAGGCATCGATTTATACTTTTAAGATATGGGTTTCTGGGTTTGGATCTATGTTTTCTTGGAGATTTTTTTTTGAATTGCAGAGTGATCTGAAGATGAAAAATGCTAAAGTGGATGGTTATGGTGGCTGGGTATTGTGGCTTCGAGCGTGGTGGTGACTGGGCATGGTGGCTTCTGTGGTGGCCGTTGTCGGATGTCGATCTGGAGAGAGAAGCGAGAAATGGACGTCGGACGTTGATCTTGAGGAGAGAAGACAAGACAGAAAGGGATGTCGATCTTGAGGAGAGAAGACGAGACAGAAAGGGATGAGCTCAAGCCTGACGATACTTCTTCTTTTCCCTTTTTCTTTTAAGCTTTTGTGAAATTGAATTCAACTTTCATGGTTTACGCAGGTTTGTCAACTATTTATTACCGTGGCTAATCTGGAGCAAATGAGTTCCAATTGATAGGAAGAAGAGGAAGAAGATGGCGGAGGAAGTGAGGAGCACGACGGACCACACGGTGGAGACAAGCGCATTGATGGTCTGGACCAATTGATAGGAAGAGGAGGAATTGAAGGAGCACTGATTGTAAGTTCCAATGAAGAAGGCATGTTTCTTGATTCGGTTTCTTGATTTTCTTGAATGGTGTTGTTGGAAATCTTGATAAAGTCAGAAATAATACTTGAAAGAGAAGTGATGGTGGCGTGGATTTAATTGGTTTCAATGAGAGCTGTAGAGAAACTGAAGCAAATGGCTTGGTGTGGTAAAGTGATGAAGAAATTGCAGGTTTCGGTATGATTCTGGCAATGTTCGTCTGATGTTAGATTGATTTTGTAGATTTTAAAGATTTTGGTCTTGTTAGCCTCTTTGCTGGCAGCTATTTTGTTGAATTGATTTCCCGAATTTTTAGTGAAGAACCCATGTTTTTTATTCTTGGTTTATGATGACCAATTATACAGGGAATTATTTTGCAGAAAAATCGATTTTTGTTGGATCCAGAAGAACTTATATGTGCAGGAAAATTAGGGTTCATCTTGTTCATGAATGATAAAAATGCAACGAGGGTAATTTTGTCTTTAAAATTTTATTTAAATTGAACCA
>CAODLS010199449.1:0-10568 GCA_948243855.1 Flueggea neowawraea | reverse complement strand
ATACCTGCAGTCTCAATCCCGCCTCCCGTCTCTTCTTCGCACCACTTTGTAACATCGTCAGCGCCGATTGTCTCCCGACAGTCTTTCGCTCTCGGCCCACTCTCTGTAACCCTCTGGCTCTCTTTGCCCAGTCGCTCTTTCTCTCTCAGCTTCTATCACTATCGACGCTCTCTCTCTTTTTGCCTCTCTCATTCCCGACGCATAAACCATGAATCCACTATTTTGGCCTCAGATTTAAGTTTTTGAAATTTGTGAATATGAGCTTCTTGAAATGTTTTCTTTTCAGATTTGGGTTTCTCGAAATGGTTGGGTTTCTTGAAATTGTTGGCTTATTTACGAAGATTGGTTTTTGTGAGGAGATATATTTGGTTTTGGTTTTGATGAGAAGATCAAGGTTTCAAATTTGGTTTTGATGAGAAGATTTGTCGATGGTGGTTCTGGGTTTCTAATTTTTGTTGTTGTTGTTGTGTTGATAATGTAATTTCTTGAGATTTCTAGGTTAGAGAGGAAATTGCTCTCTCATTAATGGTTCTATTGGATCTATTGATCTTTATGGAAACACCGGAACGATGTGGTGTGGAGAAATTAGTTTAGAAGACCGGAGTGTGTTTTGCGAATTTGCAGGTTGAAGAAAGACGAATGGTGTGAAACGCGGGGTGATCTTTACCCTGCTTCTTCCTAAGCTATGAATGTTGTTAGAGAGGTTGTGGGTGTGTGGCATCCCCCTGCTGGAAATTCATTGAAGGTGAACACTGATGTTGCTTGTTTCTCTGAAACAGGTGTAACTAGTATGTGTAGCATGTTCAAGGATGCTGATGGATGTGTGGTGGGAGTCATTACTAGATGTCTTCCTTTTCTGTTAGAACATATATGATTGCAGAAGCTATCTGCATTAGGGAAATTCTGGGTTGGATTAAAGACTTGGGTCTAAATGATATTGTTATTCAATCAGACTCCTTGATCACGGCCGAAGCTATTTCTAATTAAGAGGTTGATGATTCCCATTTTTGTGGCATTGTCTCAGATTGTTAGAGTTTACTCTGTTACCCCGCATCTGTTAAGAGTTTTTTTACATCAATAGAGCTGCAAATATTCTTACTCATAAGCTCTCTAGAGTTGCTGCTAAATACCTAGATTATACTGTATGGGGTGGGCCTCTAGATTATTTGCTATCCTCTGTGTTGTATCCAGACTCTTCATTGATTGTGTAATGCAATTGTTTAATTCATCACAAAAAAAAAATTCTTATTCATGATTTTTGGGTTTCAATTTTTAGTTTGTGTTTTGATTGGTGCATGGTCTCTAATCTGCTCAGCCCTAATCAGAGACGAAGATAGAGAGAGCGATGGAGGAAAGAGAGCAACTGATCTGCTCCGCTTTTTATTTTTTGCTTTTAAGTCAAACGGAACGACGTCGTTTTAGGCTGATTGTTTAATTTTTTTTTGAAATTCAAGCTGTGTGCCGCATGACAATAGTCCATGTGGCACCCTTCCGGCCATGTGGCATGGACAAAATGCCACATTTATACGACGTGCATGATGTGGCATCCGACGTGGTTTGTTGATCCGACATCTAGCACTGAAACAGTTGTAGTGAAAGTGATTGCACAATTTATTTTGATTAAGTGACCTAACTGAAAAAAAATTTGACTTCAGTGAGTTTTGTACATTGAATTAGAAATTTGGGTGTTCGTGAGTGTTTCTAACCTATAAACATCTAAACAGTCGAGAATGCAAAATTATCTCTTCATTTCCTGCAAAAGCACAAGAGGTCGGAGGTTAGGGAATTGTTTCCTAAGAGCACTTTTGGCGCTCAAAGTTAGGGAAGGTAATGTGGCAGAGTTTTGGTGTAGTAAAAGAGTAGTAAAAGATACATCAAATGGTGAGCGATGGAATGATGAGGATGAGATGTTTGTTTAAATTTAACCGTATTTGTAAAGTCCTCATATGTAGGTTCTATTCTCATCAACCTCACTCAAAATTTAGGTATATAATTTGATTTGTTGCCTTTTAACCATGTTTATTAGTTGTACATAAAGCTTTTAAAATTGGGAAAATCACACTTTTACAAGAAAAATAAATTTTGAATTTGAAAAATAATCCCAGTCCAAACTCATTTGCTCAAATGGAAATACGCGTGAAATTTCTTTCAAAAATGTCAGATTTATAAATAGTCCAAGAAATTGAGATATTTTCGTGAAAAATTGATTTTTTTGCGAAAAAATTATTGCCAGCAAAAAAAATATCTGATTTGTTTTAGAAGGTCTCCACAGATCTTCAAAGGTTTTGGAAGGACTTCAAAAGTCAGGTCTTCAAAGGTCTTCGAAAGTCTTGTATTCAAAAGGTCTTTGAAGGTATTCAAATGTCATAATTTTTTTATAAGAAATTTGATTTAAAAAATTTTCGGTGTTATTTTTTTTAAATTAAGCTGAATTATTTGTGTATATAAATTTGATATACACGATATTTACAAAATTTAATTTATTTAATGGTAATTAATTTGGTGTACAGAAGTGTATTCAAAAGTTTACAAAAGGTCTTCAAAGGTTTACAATGGTGTAAATTTTAGTTGTTCAAAGGTATAAATAACATTAAATTTACGTGTACAAATGTGTTCAAAGATATTTTAATAGGGTGTACAAAAGTGTCTGAAAGGTCTACACAACATGAATTTTAGGTCTACAAAAATGTTTGGAACATCAAATTCCAAACGTGTTCGCAACATCAAATTCAGGTGTACAAAGTTATCCGCAACAATTGAAATAATTTTATTAAAAATTAGAGACTAAACCAATAATTTTACAACAAAATTAAAAGATAGCAGCTAGGATTTCCAAAAACCCTAGCCACTGCTCATAACTGTTGCCCTTAGCTACCACAACACATATTTGATTTCTTCTTCCTCCATAAAGGTGAGCCGCAGAGATAGAAGACAAGCGGCGGAGAGTAGCGTTCGAAGTCCAAAACACGTGGTGGTCAAGAGGTGAAGAGAAACCGAGATCCAAATAGGAGAAAGAACAATGGAAGCCATCTCGGTTCGTGGATTTGTTTGCCGCTGCCCATTGCCAATAGTGAGGACGGAAGGTGAAACAATGAGAGAGGCCAATAAAACAACAAGCAAACGGTGGCAGGGAGAGAGAGGAGATGAAGAGGAAGACGAGATGAACAGAGGCAATGTGAAATACATAGAAAAGAGTAGGGGCAACTAGGGTTTGTTTGGAGGGAGAAAGAGAGACAAAGAGAGAGAAAATTTGGGAAAATGTTGTGAGAAATTGGCTTTTATCTGACTAAATTTGGCATTTTTATGAATTAGAATTGAGAAAATGGTATACATCAAATTTGAACTTAAAAATGTGTCATTCAAGTAATTACTAAACTTTTCTTGGCTTTTGTCAAAATCTAAATTTTAATCATGATACTCGGCATAATTAACTCTTTAAAGTATCCATCCTCCTAACGTGACTTTTATGTGTACTAACTTTCAGTGCATGTATTTTGCATATAAATTTTTGTTTTTATTAAAACTTTAAAAAATTATGTTCAATATAATATTAAATTACATTTTCAATAAAACATAAAGTAAATAAAAATTAAATAATGTTAATTCATTTTATTTTAATTAACTAATTCATTCTTTTTTATTAAATAAACTTTCCTCCTGAATGCAAATCGACCATCAGTTTCTTTCTCACCTTTATCGAAACAATTTTTACCCATGCTCATAACTAAACTAAATAATAAGGCATTTGACAATAAAATTTTCATTGTTGAAAAAATACTCTATTGCTTCCTTATGATAATTTACCAAAAATTCATTGAACTCCTAGCTTAGATCAGGTACCAAGTCTGTTTTTTTTTTAATTTTTACTGCTATTCTAACGTCATTGAACTTCTAACTTTGACATGCTCAAATAACACTTAATCAAAATATTTTGGAATAACAAGCTTTTTCACTCTTTGAGATATGCATGTGGCAATATATTTTAAGATATGTGAACATAAATCTTCAAAAAACTTGAAAATAATTTAAATTTACACAATATCAACATGGAATGTCTTATAATTTTAAAAAATAATTCAAATAATGAAATTATATTATTATGTGATAACAATTTTTTTTTATATGTCTGATAACAAGATTTGTTAGATAAAAATATAATAGTAAGTTTAAAATAATTGTCTCCAATTTAAATTTTGTGATACAATTGATTAAGGGCGAAATCCATGGGGGTCTCTGATATTTGGTGTATTCTTCATTCTAGTCTACAAGTTTGAAAATTAGTCGTTCTGGTCCCTTACTCCTAACTCTGTTCGTCAAATATAATAGAAATTTGAGGTGGTACATGGATATTTTTGTGCTATTAAATTCTTAAAATTAGTAGATCCATATACCACATCAGATTTCTATTATATTTGACTAACAAGTTAGGAACAAGGGATCTAAACAGTTAATTTCCAAACTTATAGACCGAAATGAAAAATACACCAAATCTCAGGGACTGCTATGAATTTTGCCCATTGATTAACTAAAAGTTGAAATTTTGTTAAAATTGTATTACTAAATTAAATTAAAATTCAAGCCCAGAGTATATTAATTTGTTCATTGAGGCGACAAATGAAACCCTCCAATAACCATGTAAAGAAATTCACCTTCCATATGTAAATTAATCTGAGCACCATATGTATCTCCTTTTCGTTACTGATGAAATTAAAGTCTGTCTTGGTTTCGCATTTTGTCTTCACATTTTGTGTTTTTGTGGAGTTTTAAAATATTAGGACTAACCATGTAATATTTATTTAATTATCAAACTGAACACATTTTATTTTCACTTTTCTGATTTTGTGGAGTTGTAAAATATTAGAACTCTCCATTTAATACTTATCTAATTATCAAACTGAATTTGAGAATCACCAAATATTTATAGAACAAGGACTTAGAAATAGTTATGAATAAAAAAGAGGAATAAATGTGTCTAAAAGTTTTTTCCGCATATATATATATATATATATATATATATATATATATATATATATATATATATAAGTTTGTGGGCAAGTGCAAAGCACTTGAATGTTCTTTTTATAAATATTTTGAAAAAAAAATTGTGGATTTGATGTTTAAATTATTATTAAAATAGACAAAAATGTGACATATTAATAAAAATGTTTAAAGTATAAGACACATGAATTGAAAGTTACACAAAATTTTACACATGTATTAAAATATTAGAGTGCATCCTTCGAATCCTCTATGACACATATAGTTGTCCAGGAAACATATTTTTAAAGGTTCTTTTCTCCCTTAGATATGGTGATTATTGATTGTACATGGACCATTAAATCCAAAACATACAAATTAAAAAAGATTTATCAAAAACAGTAAAAATATATACATAAAAATTAGTATTATGTGAAATCCTAATTAATTCCATTAAAGAAAATTGTTGGCCAAATAAAGTAATATTATATTCCCACGGTTGAACTCTTAATTTTGCAAGTAAATCAAATTGTGCTAATAGCCAAGAAGCAAAACAGGACAGGAATGAGATGTGCTTAACCAAATTGGCAAAGAAAAAGGAAAAAATGTAGTGAAACAGATACTGCAATGTAGATTGCTCTAAAAGAATGCTTGTATTCATCCTTGCCGCATTGTAGATTGCTCTAATTTTTGGGAACTATTTTGGACAAATTACAGATATAGAAAGAAAGCACTGCAATAGAGAGTTGAAATTAGTCATCAAGGTGTGTTTTTGAAATATAGCCGATTTCCATCTAAGAAAAAACATAAAAAGTACCTGAGGAAAAGATTTAGCAATTGTCTCAACATCAGATAAACGACTTTCTATTTGAGGATCAATATTTTCGTTCTGATCCAAGTTTTGTGTTTGTGGTCGATAGACTGGTGTAGGCATGGGGTAAGGATTACTTGCAGCCACAAGGTATACCTAAAAGATCAGGAACACATTCATTATGTTGTGGAAATCATTGCCAATGGATAAAGAAATAGAACGAATTATCACGAAAAGGTACTACTTCCAGCAATCAAGGCAACAGCTGTTTGGGACTCTTAGAAAAAATGGTATGCCCATGACAGGTGAATCGAACCGATCGGTCAAGGTGTAAACTGGGAACGTGGATCAAAACTAATTAGTAAGCCCAATTGAGTTAGACCCATAAGGCTCATTAGACCCAAAATCCCATGAAGGGCTATTATAAATAGAGATGAGGGGGAAAGAAAAAAGAAGAGAAGAAGAGAGATTGAAGGTGGAGAAAGAAAGAGAGAAAAGAAAAGAGAGAGAAAAAAAAAGTAGGGAGGAGAGAAGAGAAACATTCTTCTCTTCATCTCGGTCTAAGACCTCATTCTTCCTCCCCCTATCGTTGCCATCTCCTTCCACCATGCTTTAGTAGCATGTAGAAATCAATCTACATGGCATCTAGACTGCGAAACAGCCGAGCACTCATGTCGACTATCTGACTATGGTTTTCTCGTGAGACTAATATAGAAACACGGTCCTGCAGTCGTTGCCCATTGGTGTGCTTCCACCGGAATCGAGGTAGGTAACTCGAACCTACTTATTATACTGTTTATTTATTAAACCGATACCTGATTCCTTCATTGGTATCAGAGCCAGTACGGATTTTTCGAATTTATTTTGAAAATATTATTGGTCTTTGTCTAGGATGCCTTCTGTATTTTTATTGTATTTGATTTTTTTGTCTCCAACGTGATTTTTGATTCAACTCCATCCGGTTCCAAAAATTGAAAGTTAGAATTTTGAAATTCCGACAAAAGATTTGAGATCAGCGCCCTCGAAAATATAACCTACCCAAGTTTCGTCACGAAATTCCATTGGGAAGGTCGTCAAATCGACGAAAATTTGATCGAAAAATACTAAGTGAAAAGCTTATAGATGAATTTGTTCATCTGGTTCAATAGGTGATGTGGCACATTCTTATTGGCTGAACGTGGACCAATCAGAACGGACCACACGGCACGACGTGGCGTATTCCTATTGGTTAGAGAAAAACATGCGGACCACTTAGAACGCCACATGTGTCTTAGTTCACCAGTCAAAGATGACTCAATCAACATTGACCGAGATGTGGACCAATGAGAGACGAACACGCAGCACACTAACAGTGACACACAAGTTGTGTGGTCCAATTATATTTTAACACGTGGCCTTATGCCATGTAGGCATAGACACGTCTGACATGTGTCATGATGACAGTACAAACACGTCATCACCGCGACCACCCACAAAGTGACACATGGCAGATCGTACTAAGTTTCAGACACCTCATCGCCATGTGGCATGACATATGGTGGTGCCTTCTTAACCGTTCATCCACGTGGTTGAATCAGAAAATGGCACGTGTCCATGTTGAGACATGTACATAGGTGACGTTCACACGTGGCGGCGGAAGAAGTGGTAGCGCATGGAGTGCGTGGGTGTGCATAGTCGTTCCCACGTGGTGCGTATCAGCGTGTGACACGTGGCCCGACCTCCATTTTTTGCTAAATATTCGAAAAAATTATTTTTTATTTTTCTGAAAATTTTGGTATATTTTTCATAATTTTTTGAGTTCCATAACAATTTTCCCAATTTGTTTGGTGTATGAAAATTGTTTAAAATTTGTAAAAAATAAATTTTCTGCCAAGAATTATTTTGGAAATTAGTTTTTCAAAATAATTAATTTGGAAACATGCAAATATGGTTCTCATTTAGATAATTGGAATGAGATTTCAATTATTTGGGTAATACGCGTGTCACGACCCGTTTCCGGACTATGACTGACGTACGAAGCGAACTATCTATGAGAGCCCGGCCCATCTCGCACAAGCCTCAGAGAACAGAACTAAAACTAATTTTACTTCAAACAATACCACATTTGGTATTAGAGTACGCAATTGTCCCAGACTTAAGAAACCATTTTAAAGGTTATTAGCAAAAATAGAAATCCAAACATTTTTAATACAAATTTTCATAATAATAATATTATTATCAAACAGAAATCAAATTTAAATACCAAATAATTATACAGAGTCAAACACCCACAAAATAACTGGTGTGGAGTAACTAATCAAAATAAACAACTAGACCCGAATAAAGGGACATTGGCTGCAGCTGCAGAATGTCTCGTCGGATGTTGAATGCTAATAGACAGCAATCAACTAAAATCACCTGCAAATAAGCATACAGAAAAATAGACAAAAGAAAGGGGTAAGAAACCTAGTGAGAAAACGACACTCCAGAGTGTCTCATATGTGCCTCACAAAGACTGTTTTAAAAATATTTAAAAATATCACATGTAGATATAAGTATATGTATGGATACATGCTCAATACAGAATAGTAATTTCAAAATTTATTTTGAAATTGTTCGCAACCAAGGTAGACAACATACATTTATACATATTAGCTACAAAATTTGGTTGAATAAATTATTTAGTTTTCAGAGTATGAAATAGCCAAAACTATTTTCTTTCAAAACATTTACCAAAACTCACCTTTATTTTATTTTATTTATTTATTTTTAAAGTATTTACAGAGAAATATATTTTTCCAAAATATTTTCAGACAGAAATCGTATGACTATTTTCAAAAAGAAGTTCCATAAATGTTTTCAGACATAAATTCCCTTAGGGGCTCAAAATAGTACTCTGTCAACCATAAGGGTCTCAAAGCTGTAACGGACTGAACGAATCTACGTACATCCGCGAGCATTGAAGTCAACGTGCTACAACAAGATATACTTTGTCATACTACAGTATATTAACATACTACGGGAAAATTAGCAACAACATAGGCTCACTAAATTTTGTACCCAAGTAAAACATATTGTGCCAAAACAATCTTACATGGGACCAATATCAAAATCCATAATCAGAATCATACATGGACTCTGCCACTAGATCATACATGGACTCCGCCACTAGAAACAGTCACGTGAGTTAGATAGACACACGAGTTACCACCTACTTTGGTAATTGAGTGATACCACCTATCCTGATAACTGAGTATAAACATTGGTACCAAATGTTACATTTATCCCGTAACAAAGGTGTCCCATATCGAAATACTGATAAAAAACATATGCAGATATTTATTTAAAAACATCCAAACAGGCAACATGCCGAAAATACATCTTGTTCACAAAATATGATAAACGTTTAACCGAAACATTTATTAGCGAAAATATCTCAAAATAATAAAAAGAGTATTTATTCTGAAAATACATTTAATCTAAAAAATAAATACATATTCAGGAAATATTATTAAATCCAGACAAAATATTTTCTAAATAACAATTATATTAAAATTCAAAAAGAGGATTTATTACCAAAATCATAATAAATATTAAAACATAATATTTATTTCAAAACCATCAAAAGTCCAAACAAAACATTTATTACAACACATAATAAATTTTAGAGCAAATTTTCCATGTAAGCCAAATTTTAGGATTTTTCGATCCTTTAGTAATTTCAGATTATGTGCAAAGGTTCAGACACATAAAAAATAATATAGCTTAGAAGACACAACTTATGTGTCTGAAGCTATCATTTCACTCACCTGAATATCCTAACTGAATGGTCCAGTCATGCACCACTGGTGGCTAGCTAATCTCGCTGACCAGAATACGAAATTGAAACAATTATCAAAACAGAATCAAAGATATGATGTTGGTACTATAGCGGTATCAAAATGCATGAAATGAAAATGCCAACTCAAAACCCTGAAAATCCATTTCGATCAAAGATCTATCGCTCTCGTCTCCAATTTTTATAAAATTACACTTTAGTCCTTAAAACCTCAAAAATTAATAATTAGTTCACAAGATTTTAGAATTTATAAATAAATCCTCCAAATAACTCAAATTATAAATAAATCCTCCAATTTATCGAAATTGCAAAACTAACCACAATTTTTCTCAAAATTACAAATCTGCAATATATTTTTATAAAATTACAAAATACACTAACTTTTTAATATTTCCAAATTAATTATACAAATATTTCAAATTACAAATAAAATCTCCAATTTCTTATAATTACTAATTTATTCTCAACTTTCTTAAAATTACAAATCTGGACCTCTACTTTATAAAATTACAAATTTATTCTCCACTTATCAAAAATACAAATCTGACCGATTATGTAAAATATCAAGTCCAATCCCCAAATATTTAGAATTAAATGACAAATTACAGCTTAGTCCTTGCGACATAAAAACTATTTTAAAAAATGTCCCTATTATCAAACCAGCGAAACCCGATGTTCGTAATCATTCCAACTAACTCAAATCAGTCCTAGAAACTTGAATCTAGCATCGATTTCGCTCAAATCAACTTGAAACAATTAAAACCGTCATTTTAATTTTTGGACCGAAATACCCTTTTACATACAATCATCAATTCATCTTTTTTAACCTTGATTCATGTTTTCACAACTCTAGTCCATCAAAATCCAACAAAAATCGAGCTTAAATCCATTAGCAAATTGTTCAAGATTTGATTTTCGGTTTGAACCGAACCCATTTAATCCAACAAACCAAACGGGAAAAAA